>JAMKCH010047002.1:0-11437 GCA_023653785.1 Ophioderma brevispina
TAGGGGTTGGTACATTTTGTGACCCATGCACTTTGCCTGACCCGACTCAGAATTCAGCAGCGTTAACAGAATAAAGTACAGTATCACATGCACTTTATTGTGTAAAGGCTGCTGAATTCCAAGTCGGGTCAGGCAAAGTGGGGTCACAAAATGTACCAACCCTTATTTTAGCACATCTTCAAGGGTGCTGTGTGTCAGATGCACAGAATTCTACACCTTATATAGGCATGTCTAGCTGTAATTAATATTGGTCGACTGAAGTAATGACATCACTTTGTGAATTTTTAAAATGCCTCTTTTTATCTTTAATCTGTGCTCAGTCAGCCAATGCCTCTAATTTTCATACAACAGAAATATTTTACTAGTCATAATTTTGACAAAGTTCCTACATAAGAAATTAGGAGGAGTTGCCTAGGGGGACTTATTAGGAAGTTTCTATAACCTGACCCATCTGACACACTTTTTTCTGACACACTTATGGATTGGGAAACCTTAATGGAATAAACCTGTGCTTTATTCCGTGAAGGGTTTTCAAATTCATAAATGTGTCAGATGGGTCAGATTACGGAAACTCCCGACATATTATTTGTGTTGTGTAACTTGTGTTTATTCAGTCTACTGTTGTATCATGCATTCGTTCCCAATGTGTGTATATGTTCTAGTACATGATGCTTGAACCGCATACCAAATCTAGTATAGCACTCTTTTATATATAAATTGACTACACACTTTTGACACTGGAAATTTTGTACTATTTTGTCTCCAGATTCAATATAATGGAATAATTTGTATATTGAATTGACTGTAAAACCAAAAAATATCTAAAAGTTTTTAGTACATTGTTATGGTACATGGATTTAAAATTTCTCTTTAAGGTTTTTAAAAAGATTACTTTGTTTTTCTTATGACTGTTAAAAGCAACTTTGACCAATTTTGATATATTTTACCATGAAAGAGTGAATGTGCTGTCATTATTGTTTATGAGGGTCATTTGGTGTATACCTTGATTTATTTGATACCTTCCTCACTAATCTTCCATTTCTTTGCTTAGTATCCATACCAGTGTGGTTTCATGCCTGATGCAGTGCAGTCATACACATCTGGCCTTCACAGAAGTATATCAAACTGAGCCTTGTTCATCATTGAAGTTTTAAAAATCAATATCAAGCAGTGCAAATCAAAAGAGGCATGTGTGGTCCAGTGGATAAAGCGAGGACTCATGATAATTGGTTGTGAGTGCGAGTCCCGCCGTGGCCAACGTTTGTGTCCACTGGAAAGCATTTATCTCGCTGTTTCATTCACCAGGGGTATAAATGGGGAGCTGTTAGGGGTAGTCATACTTTGCGCCGTTAGAATTGGGTGCCGAATTGTTCAATATGTGAAATGGACATATCCCAGTAAAACAGCGGGAATAATAAACGTAAAAGCGCTTTGAGACGTTGTGTAGAGCGCTATATAAATACTTGCTTTTATTTTTTCATTATTAACCAAGCAGGATTTATAAACAAACAGGAGGTAACACCAAATGGCCCCCATGGACAAAACAATCCAAGCGGGGGTTTCCGGAACCGACCCATTGACACATGAATTCTGAAATCTTCACGGAATAAGCACAGGTTGTTCTGTTAAGGTTTCAGAATTTCCTTAAGTGTGTCAGAGGGTGAGGTATGGGAAAAAAAACGACAATCCAAGCTGGTGGTATGCATTCCCATGTACCTTTATTGTTACATTAGTAGCAAGTAGGGTAGTGATTGGGGGTCAACCTGATCGATTTTTCAGTGCAGCACTATCTACTCTAACCATTATCCCAATGCTAAACCGTTACCCGAGTTCTGATAGCTCCAACTCTGCGTAAATTGCCAGCTCAACCATTTCCACAATAGTGTACCTCCAAGGAATGTTGAAGCTGAATTTATATATTGACTACCCAAACCTGTAAGAGATGAGTCAAAGACTTCCATGCCAGGAATGGGATAGCTTAATACTTGACAGATCAACACTAAGATGCAAGAATACAACTTTCCACCTGCTTGTATTCAAATGTACTGCCCGTCTGGGATGTAAAATCAGTATAAGACATATTTCATTTTTGTAATGACGATTTTTTCTGAGACACTTTGTAATATTCTGTGTTGGGGGACAAAGTTACTGTTTTCTGCAGAAATCAAAGGGAGAACTGTACTGGCTATACCAACATGAAAAAAATTGTGTCACCACAAATACATGTTTGGGGATTTAGGTTTTTTGTAAAATATGCTGAAAAAACAATGCATTACAACATGCATCATGTCTACAATATAAATTGCATGCTGAGTTCATGCTTCTAAAATAGATACTGCCAATGCAAAACACTGCATGTGGCAAATGGGAGAATCCAATAGCCCCTCATGAGCATCCATGCCAGGAAAAAATTTGAAAAGATGGACAAAGATGCCTGACCAGTTGGTTCTTGTACCCATTTCCTGGTTGTTTGAAAAAAGGGGAGGAAATTTGTCATATTTGCATGACATTTAGGAAATACATCGCATCGTCATTTGACATTACATCCCACTTCCAAGTTTCTTGACCATAGTCCTATACAGAGATTATCTGGCATTATCAAGTTGTAAATGATATTGTGTAAAATTCTTTCACTTTAATGCTCACTACCAAAATATGCATGCAATTGTATTTCTTTTTCAACCAAGCAATTTGTCCTTAAGGAGTATTATGTATCTCCTTGCCATGTGCTACTCCAAATGTTTTTTGTAGATTTAGGTTGTTCAATGCAGGCTTAATATATAGCTTAGACCATTATGATGATCTAGTGACGAGAAGGGTGCAGTCATATATATGCCAAACATTTCTATTTTGAGTTTACTTTTATTTACAAAAGATAAACATGACGTTAGTGTGGTATTGACATTGTTGACCAGATCTTAATGCATATCTCAACATATCATCCCCTACCTCCCAAGTTTTATTTAGAAATGAGAGGTTATGGAGTGCAAAAGGGCTGCATAAGTTCAGTCGTTCATCCAAAAATATCATCACAGTACCTTAGCTTATTTTTAGTCGTAGTTGTTCAGTGCAATGAAAGATGCAGATCCTCCCAGGTGCATCCCTATTACAAACACATGGTGGTGAAGTATAGGGAATTGTCGAGTATATCACCAGTAAACCCAAAATAAGATATACACCCATATGTCAATAGACTTTTTTGAGCTGGTAAAATGTTTTGCCCTCCTCCAGTATTGATTATCACTCATGTATAAGTAATATAGTAATTGTTTGTTAAATTGAATAAAAAAAGATTACAGTAAAAATATTAATTAAAAAATTTGAATTTTTGAATTATTGTACCAACTTTCCATTTGTGTTGTACATTATCTATTATCAACTTAAGGCATTGAAAAAAAAAAGTGAAAAATAAAGATATTCTTGCCATAAAAAGTGTTTCTGTAAATAAAACCACTAGATCATATTTTCAAGAAGTCTTCTTTGTTTTTGCAGCAATTGCATTGGCAAATGCATGCTTACCTCAGCTTTTAATATGCATGTGTGCTGGAACCAATTTGACTATGCTACCTCCCAGGTTATGTGGCTATACAAACGGGGAATCAGATGAAACTCACTCCAGAGTCTATACTAAAATAGAAAATCTTACAGTGTTAAAACATTGCAACTATAACGGTTATTAGAAAATCTGTTGTGTTGATAACTGACGGTGTGAATAACACTGATTTGACCTTGCAAATAGATCCATCAAGAGTGGTAATTCCAGCATGTAAATCTACTACTCTAAAATCGGTTTGGTGACGTTTTGACTAATGAGTAACGCTACGATCCAAAACTAAAATGCTCACAGGTTTTGCAGATAAGGATGAGTGCGTCGTTTGGAGATAAATTGGCATGATTGGGACGCATGAATATAGGAATATTATGGATAAGCTGGCACACTTTGAGCACTCGCGCAAGTGCTCATGCTCACAGTGGCCCCACTAATATATATGCTAATTTATTAATGCGTGCAAGCATGCAGTTTATCTCCGTACGAAGGAACGCCACTCGTGCATATCTATACATATCCTAAATGAGAGATTCTTTTCACTGATGCTGCGAGGAGGAGAGCGGTTAGTTGTGGTTCCAATTTTAAAGGGAAAGGAGAGCAATGAATTGTGGTGCGTCTAGGGGTGTGAATATTGGAGCATGCAATGAAAAATTGTGGAGAGGGTCCTAGAGACATAGAATTCGGAGAATAGTGAAAATGGGAGTGGGAAAAATGCAATTTGCTTTTAGGCCAAAAAAAAAAAATTGTTGTGTTGGCCCTCGCGACCGACCCAAAATCCCGAAAATCTCGGGTCGGTGTTTTTTTTTTTTCTAGTACTGAGTTTGTCTATTTTACCGTTTTTCACAGTTGATAAATGTTAACAAAGCCAACCAAAGGAAAATCACACTGAGTAGTTGATTTTAAAAACTCCTTGCAGTGCCATGGATGCGAGTGGCCATGTTTAAAAAACGCAGAAAATCGGGGAACTTTCCGTCTACAGAGCAATCTTAGTCCTACCTGTCAGTGAGGGTTCCGAATGGACGGATGCGGCATTTTTGCTACCACGAAACTATTAAGTTAGATGGCCTACAAAACTCTTCACCAATTTAACATTAATTTCAGGAAAAGGAAACCGAAGAAGGTGAATATAACCATATTGTACTCGATCACTTGATACCGGATGCTTACAGGATTGGAAATTACGCTTGCGATGCATGTGAAGAATGTTCCTTAATACGATGTGCCTTCTAACCGATCTTCGATTTCTTGCGATAGTAAATAGTCGTTTGTGTCATTTAAACTTTATTAGGTTTATTTGATCCTGAAAAGAACTGGATGGTTTGGATTGAAAAATCGGTTTTGCAAAATTTCGAGTGCCTGAGATCTAGCAATGGCTAAAATTAACAATCAGTACAGGTAGGCCACAGTTCAAACACAAACCATTACACATCGCAATGGGAGGGCTCTCCTAAGCCTTTGCTGATGGGAAGGCGGGGGTTAAAGTTCGCGAAAATGCCTTTCAAAATAGTTTCCATTCCCAGGCGTTTAAGAAAAATAAATGGAAACAGTGGAATAAAAATGTCGATTTTTCGATTTTTTTTCCTGACATTTTTTTTTGACATGGAACGAAACGAGAGGGGGAGTCCTAAGGTAGTACGTTGTTGAGTGTTAAAGCTTTGAAAGGTTGTGAGGTGGTTTTCAGCTGTGTTACAACTACACGCAACACACCCGTGTATTTAGCTGGAGGGAAATGAGCTAAAAAAAAAAAAAATGCGTCCGGTCGTTGCGACCTATTGTCGTATGCCGTGCGGTTTGTGAATGGGGTGAAAGGTGACATGAGGGCACCAACCACCGCGTGACCATGGGTCACAAAGGTGATGGGGGCCAAAAGGTCACATGGGGTCACACAGGTCACATGGGAGCACCGAGGTCACCGAGTCATCACCCAAGGTCACATGGGGTCACCGAGGTCCATGGGGATCACCAAGGTCACATGGGGTCACCGAGATAACATGGTGTCACGACGTAACATGGGGCACCAAGGTCACATGGGTCCCCAAGGTCACATGGTCACAAGGGGTCCCATGGGGTCACAAAGGTACATGGGTCACAAAGGTCACATGCGGGTCACAGGTCACATGGGGCACATAGGGGGTCACACGGGGTCACCAAGGTCACACGGAAGTCACCCAGGTCACACAGGTCACCAAGGTCACACGGGGTAAACAAGGTCACACGAGGTCACCAAGGTCACATGAGGTCATCCCACCTGCCCCCAATGCACACCCACCCTGCAACTCCTCCATGACCACACCCCACCCCCTCACTGCTCGCCACACCCCACACGACCCCTCCTGACACACCTATTGTGAATGCCGGCCAAGGTTCACGTCACATGAGGTCCCCCCCCCAAAAAAACCCCCCAGGGTCACATGAGGTCACCAAGGTCAAATGAGGTTACCAAGGTCAAATGAGGTCACAAGGTCACGAAGTTGCAAAGGTCACCCCGCCCGCGCACCCCACCTTCCCCGATGCACCCCACTCCGACGCACACAACAACACGCCGAACACACAAACCCCAACCCCACCGCACACATCACCGACCCCACACCAAAGCAAAGCACCCAAACACTACACAGGACGCCACCCACCCTGCCACCTCCCCAATGCACCCCATCACTAACCCCCACCGGGCCCCCCCAACACACCACCCTTCCCCAAACTCCAACATTCCCCTCAATGATGATTCACACACAAGATGTGTGTATAGAGTTTTCATATAGCAAAGGAATTTGCCTATCCGATGCCCATTTTAGAGCTACAGCCCTTCGGCATATTTTAATTAGCTCATTTGCATACTAGCCGCATGTATCAGGAACTTTAAAATGGCAAAGAATGGATGGCACCATAATGGGTTTTCGTGAAGTGAAGAAATTTACATATCTGATGTAACGTTTCAAAAATATAGCAAATTCGCTGATTTCTGCATATTAATTAAGCTCATTTGGCCTACTTAATTTGCCGAATATGCCCAACATCTCATCAGGTTGGAGAACTCTTTAACCCGCTTCCTTCCAACAAGTTACATCATTATTACGCCTTAAGAAACTCCAGATAACTGCCACAAGCCTTGCGGGAAAGGGTTACACATTTTTTGACCTGCCAAAGGTAACATGCAGGTACACCAACGTCACATAAGGTCACCAACAGTCACCTAACCCGCCCCCTCCTCTCCACAAAGTTAATCATCGTAGCCCTTACGGAACTCATACGGCATGCAATATATGAAGGGTTAAAATTTTGACCCCAGACACACACACAGATACACGGACCACAGACACACGAACATCGCAGAGTAATCCCTATGTGCCTTCTGCAAAGTCTTGCAGACGACCACAAAAAAGAAAAAAAAAAGAAAACCCGGACGACCGCCCTTAATGATTTGAAGCTGGATTGGAGGGCAACACACAATTTTTTTTGGCGTATGTCAGGAAAGGAACGACAAGGAAAGTGATAGAGTGGGTAACGAGGAAGAGAGTTTATACCAGAGGCAAATGGTAAGGCAGTGATGAGTTTGTATGACGGAGGCAAAGATGAGAGGTTAGAGTCTGAGAGTGAATATACTTCTGGATATACCTAACAGAGATTCGAAGCAGTAATCAATGGATGTTGCCAGAGGGAAGAGGAGGGGACTCCTCGACTATTAACCCGATCATACTAAATCTGGGCGGGATCATTTGGGGGGGGGGGGGGGGGACCCTTTTACTTCACTCCATATTATTATTTGCTCCTTCCAATCTTTGGAACTTGGTGGGGACCCTAACTCTCATACACAGAAACCACGAAAGGTATTGGAATGGTTAATTAACGATTCCCTCAACTGATTCGAGAAGCAGGAATCATTATTCAATTACATTTGCAATGTATAACCCCCAAGATTTTGAGTTTGGAGGGCCTTTTTTAAATCATTGATGCCCACATGTGCGTGTTATGTCCAAACGCATTGAAAGCCGTTAGTACTCAAATGGACTTTTGATATAAGCCATGGAAACAAACTGAAAAGACCCAATTTTTACACTACCTTGTCGGCTATTAGGTAGAATTTGGTCAAAATGTCAATGTATTAATGACATCCAGGGATATCTTCTAACTAATATATCTATCTTATCTAATATACTGAGTTAACTAAAATGTGTATTTTCTCTTTCAATATCACAAAAATTGAAACAAATTCAGACCAGTTTATTTCTCAAACTGTTATTTTTTAACAGAATAGGATCTAATTGGACATTTTATTTTAATTTTGACTTATGAAAATGAAGTAATTGATGACCTGACCAAACACAAAGTGTTAATGGGAGCCGGTCCTAAGAATAATTATATTCACGTTAGGTCATGAATTGAAGCACAAAATTGGGTAAAATTGCCTGATTTGCAGGATACCTTGCTCATAGAAAAGTTAAGGTGCTCACAGCGCCATTGTGCGGCAAAGGCACTGCAAGCCGAAACAGACATGGTTCGATATGCTCGAGCTGTTAACAATGGGCTACAGCTTTGCTTCCGATCTCTGTAGGTATATTCGTCTCAGGTTAGAGTTGGGTATGATTTGTCTGAGGAGTTTGAGGTAAGGTGGGTGTGCATTAAGGTTCTGTACTGTTGCTATTGATATTTGCAATTGTGATTGATGTGGTTATGGAGAGTGCAAAAGAGGTTTGATGAGTGAGATGTATGCTGATTTGGTTTTGACAAGTGAGACAATGGAGGGACTGAAAGAAAAAGTTATGGAAATGGAAGGAGGCTTTGAGAGTAAAGGTCTGAAGTTAAATCTTAGGAAGACCAACTGCTAGTGAGCAGGGTGGAGGGGGAAGTGTCACTGAGTAAGGTAGACCCGTGTGGCATGTGTGGGAAGAGGGTAAGAGCAAATTCAGTGTGGGGTGAGAAATGTGGAAAATGGATCCATTAGAGATGCACAAAGATGAAGTGACCCCAAGCTTGGCAAGAGATTTTGTGTGCAGAAAATGTGAGAAAAGAGCTGGAGGGATGGTGGAACAGGTGGCAAGGCCTGTGTGATGTGGAATCGGTGAAGGAGTTTTTGTACCTGGGGGAGAGGGTAAATGTAAATGGTGGATGCGAGATGGCCGTGACAGCTAGAGTAAGGTTTGGGTGGGTGAAGTTTAGGAAGAGCTGCTACATGGGAAAAGATTTCCTTTGAAGATGAAAGGAGTGGTGTATAAGAGTTACATGAGATCTGTGATGTTGTACGGGAGTGAGACATATTGTCTGAGGGAAAATGAAATTGGGATTTTGAGGACAGAGAGAGTGATGGTGAGAGCAATGTGTGATGTGAAGTTGATGGATAGAAAGATGACCGAGGACTCCAAGCAGATGTTGGATTCGGAAGAAGCAGTGGACCGGTAGGCGAAGGCGAATAGTGTACATTGGTATGGGCAGGTGTTGAGGAGCGTGATGAGCATGTTTTAAGAAGGGCCCTTGAGTTTGGGGTAGGCGGTTTGAGGAGGGGATGACCAGAGAAGACATGAAAGAAGCAAGTGTATGAGAGATTAGGAGGGTTGGATTGAGAATGGAGGATGTACTGAATCCGGTGAAGTGGGGAAGGGGGGAGGTAAGGGTGATGCTTTGATTGTGAGGTAAATCCAACCACACTAATTGACGGGGACAAACCCTATTTAAAACTACTGTTTTTTTTTATAGCTACTATACTTGCGCCACTACTACTATACTTCGTCTGGCCTGAACTCAGGAGTGACGTCAGAGCTTTCCAGTCTTATTTGTGCGATCGCAGTAGTACGCAGCCTAATACGTCGAGTGTAAAAGTCGGCGTGCGCGATAACCATGCATATAGCTACGCGAAAGCTATGACTCACTCCTTAGGTTCAGCCGGATGGAGTGTACTACTCATGTGATGAGTAACAACTTTATTGATGAGTCATGGTTCAAGGTCCCAGAAAGCAAATCAATTGATGCGGTTTGTTCAAGTCTAAAAGGAGTGGCTATAAAGCTTAATATTTGGGTTGGTGATGACATCATTAGTGAACTTATTGATTTTTCAGAGAGTAATAGAAAATTCCCAGGTGACTGGTGTGAATCATTTCATGACACTTACTTAAAATCAATAGTTTCACTAATGATGTCCCTGTTTAGTGTAATTCTTTTTTTCGTCCCTGTTTTTATTGGAATGGAATGTCCCGTACAGATGTTTTTAGTATGTTTATCATCGTCATTTCCTGGGACCTTTAATGTGGCCCATGATTGTGTTCCACAGAACACTAAATTTGTGTGCTAGTATAGACCCTATGCAATACAATGTCACACTTGTCGATTAACAAAACCTTCCTTGTCAAACCATAGAAATACAAAGAGTATAATATCTCACCTGGATAATTTTGAGCATCGCTTATAGTCAAGAACAGCGGAAATGTAGTTGTACAACGGCGCTTTTTCCCTCTGGCTGGCTTGCCACTGCATATGGTCAATTTCTAAAGTCCCATACTATTGTTGTGGTTGTGTGTGTGAAATGACTAATACTTGGCTTAGCCGGTCTATTTTCTGTTGGTTTTATAGAGCCTGTTTTTTATCTTCTTTATTCCTGAAAGGTCCTACTAGTACCTGGAGGAACGAATATATACCTAACATAGATCGTAAGCAGCTTTAATCCCATTGTTAACAGCTCCGCGTATCGAACCAGGTCTGTTCGGCTTTCGCCGCTTGCACTTGACTTGGCCGCACGGTGGCGCTGTGCACCTATAGTTTCTTTGAGCAAGGAATCCGCAAATCATGTACTTTTAACCTCAAGTTTGTGCTTCAATTCATCGACCTACTAACATGAATATATTCTTTTAGGACCGCGCACATTACCTTTATGGGTTGGCCTGTCAGCATAACTTCATTCTCTTAAGACTAAGTCAAAATTCAAAAAAATGGTCCAATTAAGATACTATTTTGTTCAAAAACATATGATTTTTGAGAAATAAACTGTCCAAATTTTGGTTTCAATTCTTGTGATATTGAAAGAGACATACACATTTTAATTAATCTATCTCGACAAGACTTGGCATGCTGGCATAGTTTTCAAATGAAAGAATACAAATATTTTTATATGTTATACAAAACAAATATTGACTAGCTCTATATTCGTGAAATGGTGGCAAATCCCTCCCCTCTGTGACATGGACAAAGTCCACTTTTCGAAGTCCCCGCACCCCCAAGTACCCGGTCTTTCTGGCTTGGGCAAAGCTGTATTTTAGCTGCAGGTGTGTGGTCACCAACTCGTCATCTTTAGAGGCAGTACAAGACAACTTACTTGGTAAATTTTACAACCTGGAAAATCTGATAGAGTTCACAGCAATACAAACAAAACTTTTGAACACAGTACTTATGGGCTGAATGGAAATTACCAAGTCATCATTTTATGGGACATGACACAAGATAATGTCAAACTTTTTGCATAAATGAAACATTATCTTTAGTATCACATTACACTGACTTGGTCTCCTTATAAGGCTCAAGTATGAATACACAGAGCAGTGGGAGGTTTTCAAAGGGGGCAAAATGGAGTTGTCTTTGTGTCCACTGAACTGCTCATTCCCAACTAATTAATGGATGGGTCATGACACAAATACGTACCTCCATTTTGGTAAGTGGAAAAACTGATTTTAAAACTGTTGTCTACATGTTTTAATTGGGCCTTTCGAAGTTAACACATGATTTCACTGGCCATTATTTTAACTAAGTTTTTGATACTTATTTTTTTGCCACTATTTAGTATCAAAAACAAATGGTCTTTTTAAGTAACATCATCTCATTTTTTCAAAATTGGAGCTTTTTTGTGTCACTGACCCCTTGGAATGTTTTAGGTGCGAACTACAAACGACCTCAGATCTGTAACAG
>JAMKCH010047003.1:0-12142 GCA_023653785.1 Ophioderma brevispina
GATTTACTGGATACTGTTGCATTGAACCCTGTCCAAAATGGAACAACCTGAGTATGGGCAAAGTGAACACCCTTCTCGATCGGTAAATTACCATGCGGTACTTGACAGAGCAAAGCCCAAGTAAGATCTATTGGGCAGTGATACATCTAAATCTCTCAAGTTGCTGTGAGGTGATGTTGAGGATACCAAGCTTCTCTTCGGTTCTGGTCGAGTTCTGGGTTTGGTGAATGCTAATGGCTTTCAATATGAAATATCCTTGCACTGAATGAGTGTCTAAACGATCTGAACGCTGCAACTTATTGGTGTGTCTGTTTGTCTATCTATCAGGTGTTGCTCTTGGAATACACTCTTGCCATTGAGTGTAGTATTCTTTTCCATCTACAGTTTTCCACATTGGATTCTACATTATCATCACCCTCCTGAATAAGCGAACCTCGCTGCTGTCTTGGGCAGAAGACCTGGAGGACATAAACGCATCTTCGGCAGGTTGACATCTGTTCTTCCTGCTGCTGCTGTTTAAAACTACGTAGTTCATCATAGCTAGCACATAAACCATCGAATTGAGAGTGTCAACTAAGCTCCTCCTTCCATACTCATGGTGCAATTGGGCCATAGCCATATGGAAGGTGGTATACTTGTTTTTTGCCACGGACGACCGCAGTAAATTAAGACTTCTGCGAGTGTGATGTATTCGACGTCCAACATCTTCTGCGGACTTTGTATTCTTGTTCTCCTGAATCAAAGGCTTTTCTTATCAAGTAGCCCCTGAATATTTCTAAGTGGATCAGGGGAACAAATGGCGGATTGATGCCAATCAAGGTCAATTTCTTGAGACATTTCGGGTACTCGGAAGTTGGCTCCAACTTCTCCAGATCCGTCGGAGTATACCAACTGCAGTATGAAGTATTTGATCTTCATTTGTCTGCGCTCTCTTCATCTTCTGTGGTTCTCCAACTGGCTTGTTTCAGCCATTTCATCAGCTTGCTTACAAATTTTCCACTGATATGTGACTGTAACAAACAATATCCTGGCTTTCATTTCTGACTGTAAAACGATCCGCCTCTTCAAAAGTTCAACCATTTTCTTTTTTACAAAAAGGATCTTGTTGAACCCGCGGTTTCGAGATCCAATCCCATTTGGACGAGACATTCTCTTTAGTAAAATTACTTGATTTCTGGAGTCTATAACATTGGCCATTGTCCAAACTCTTCCTTGAAGGGCTCATATACGATTTTTGCTGCTTTATTTGGTAGATAGACTCCAACGTTGTCCTTCTCAAATTTTCGTTTGCTAGCCTCGATATTTTCTGAGAAGTGATAGTTTGGTAGCAGATTCTCTGACATTGTTGCATTTTTCGCGAATCTGCCTTTTCAAAGGTGAGCCTTTGGACAACTACCTCATTTCTCGCAGCAAGTAGCACCTTCAAGGACCTTCTCTCGCACCCATGCTGGTTTCATGTTTCGGATAAAGCTTAATCCTTTCTTCTTGTTTTTCCGTTTTTCCACATATGAAGCAATGTCGTCCCATGAAAAAGCTGACGTGTCATCTTTGATAATTCGTTTAGCTGCTTTTGGTTCCTTATCACAACTTTGCAGTCTTAACTCCGTTTCTGAGCATTTTTTCGTTTCTCTAAACTGGTAGACGCAGGATCTGCGGAAAGATGAAACCTAAGACGAGATGTTCGAGGAACCACTCAGGGGCAGCAATTTATTTGGCTAACCTCATCCTGACGATCCTCACACGCATTGCAAATAAGGTTGATAACCTTTTGGGTTAATAGGTATGTCTTCGTCTTTGTCTGCTAAGGGGTCTTTCTTGCATCAACAAATTAATGCAGTATTGGAGTCGGAATTCCCTTATATCTGCACTTGTAGATGGTTTTTGTTCCTCCATTGAAGTTTGTCCAGAAATGTGAACCTAAAATCAAGTGGGAACACAATCTGCGTGTTTTGAATGAATATTCTTGCAATTTTACTCCAGTCTTTAAACATCTTTGCAAGAACTTCAGGTTAGTTGTAAAGAAAACTGAATTTCGGTTAGATCATTAATATGAAAGTTAAAACAACAAACTGAACTGATAATTACAAACTATGTGCTAGGGGTTTATCTGTAAAGTTTAAACCCCCAAACAATGAAGTCATTTTGATTTCTTTTCAAAAAAAACGATTACTAATTGTTGACATGATGTTTTTGCATCATGTGTGGAGGGTCGACACATGGTAGGGTCAAAGGAAAAATTGTCTCACATTGTCAATGTACTGCATGTATTTGTTCTTTGAAGAAAATGAGCAAAGCTCTCTTAACTGTTTTTATGTGTTTTTGTTTATAATAATTTGGTTTTATCTTATTGCATTTTAATGCTTAATTTTTCCTCCGACAACTAAAAAGAAGGCCGAAAACATGGGTTCATCGAAGAGGTTGGCACCACAAAAGTTGCTTATGTGAGACCATTTTTTTGTGGGGGGGATGGGTAATTGAAGAAATAAAGAATAGTATAAATTATATAAAATTATACATACCTAAGGCAAAAGGTTTAAAATTACAAAAAAATAAATAGTTAAACGTTAAACCAACTTCAAATAAAGAACTCAAAGATAATTTATAATAAACAGGTATATAACTATAATCTAATTAAGAAAATAAAAATTAAACCACACTTGACAAACCCTCGGGCCATTACTATAACTGACATTATAACACATGACAGATTGCGGCACACCAACAGAAGTTCATTTAAAATATTGCCCAAAATGTTGGTGTCCAGAATGCTGGACTACCTTTAACCTTGCTTGACAAATTCTTTATGTTGAGGTTTATTATGGTTTGCAGTGATTCTAAAATATCTTGAAAACAAACAGCAATTTGATGACAATTACTTTTAATAAGATTGCATGTACGCACTGTAATAGATGCTACTCATTATGTTAGTATTCATGTGTGAAAGTATTTCATGTCATGTGTGTGTGTGCGCATGCGTCTTTAGGTGTGTGTGTGTTTGTTATGCGTGGTGGGTGTGGGTGTGGGTTAGTGTGGGTGGGTGGGTGGGTGTTTGGGGTGGGTAAGTGTATGTGTGGTGTGAGTGGGTGTGGTGGATGGGTGCAAAGTTTGTGGCTCATGCACCTTTAAAATGTTCGTGTATAGTATTACATTATTCATCTATAAACACATAATTAGTGAACCGTGTATTTTTGTTTATTGGTCATACTATAACCATTATGGTAAAAGGTAATAACGAACTTATTTACTTTTTTACATGAACATTAATCCTTCCTATTACTCTAAAACTATTAACATTGTATATTTCCACACATTATCTAAAATTTAATATTCCCTTTCCTCATTTTCATTAAAAAATGATAGAAGCCTCATTATCAAATCGGATGGCCTTTTAAAGCGCCCTCTAAGATTTTTGAGGTGTAATATATCAAATATATTCTAAAATAACTTTAAATAGATTAGATGTTCCTCAATAAAGGTATCTTTAATATAATTGATCTTTTTTTGGCCCAAATTGTTTTTTTTTTTTAAGTGTTTTCAGTGATTTGACAAATTCTAAAAATCGCTTTTGGGCCGCCATTTTGATGACGTCATTTGAACATGTTCCCCCACAGAAATTTTGGGCAATTTATATCTTGGAGATTGTCAGGACCTATACTTTCAAAAATAACCAAAATTGCATTGTAGTACTAGTTGCCACTTTCAGCCTTTTTTAAGGCAATTTTTTGGCCATTCTCTCTTCACCTATAAGTGTAGCTTTTTAATTCTACTTAATCAAGCGGGTACAGACGTACAAAAATTTGGTAGGTTTTGGGTTGGGGCCCATATGGCGGATCAATTCTGAACCATCATTTGGCTGGTCGGATTTGTCTTAGATGTGTTCTTTTTTTATGTTTATGGCGCCCCCTGTTGGTGTAGAGAGAAACTGGCATGCAAAAGCACCTATACTTTGCATTGGGAAATTCTGTTTTGGTTTCGAATTAAATAAGAACTAACTTTCTATCAGCATATAAGCAATGCTACCAGCTGCATTTTTTGTGACCAATTTAGATCAGGAAAGAATCTGCAAGTATGTTTATAACCATATTTTATGTGGTCTGGTCACAGAAACTACTGTAATATTTTGCCTGCCAGAAAACAACAGAGGGCGTCCTGAATTGTCAACACGAGTTACGTCAATAGGTCACGTCATCTATCATAGAGATAAAATCCAAAATATATTCATATTTGATTCCTTTTTAAGAATAAAAGTAGGGGTAGATTATCAATGTAAGCATTCCAAAGGAAAGCCATGCATCTTAACATTTCTATTACAGAAACTGGATGCCACCACTTTTTAAATGTGTATTAATGTGAGAGCATGTGGGTGAATGTGTTAAAGTCCATGTGAATGCTTTAAACATACTTATAATACCACCAAAAAATGGTTTCATTCATAGTATGTATTTGGTATCAATAAAAATTCTGCACGAAGCAGTAATGAAAACCGATCGTTTTTGATAAAAATTGGGCAATAATATCATGTGTTTTGACAAGCTTTCAAAGGAAATTCCAAAATGAAAGTGATATATCGCGCTGGCAAGCGTGCCCCAGAAAGTGAAGTCCTAGTAACAAATACGCGATACTCGTAACGCGTCATGATCGTCACCGTGGAACGGACCGGTGCGCGTGGCCCATTTTCTTGATACGTACACAGTTGACTTCTCGTGATATGCGTCGTACGTGTTGTATCATCTGGCATAATTTTTTCTTGATTGATGCCTTAAAATAACAATAATATTCGCGTGTATTGTCGAGACGGGTGGGCACCAGCGTCGACCTTACCGCAAGGGATAAATCAGAACAAAATAGCTTAAGATTAAGATAAGAATAAGAAACCGACAAGGAGAGATACTGGAGTGGTGCGGTGCGGTTTAGCCCACGTGTGAGCTATGTTTACAACTTGTTTACCTACTCTTAAGTCATTAAACGGGGTCAAATCCAACTCCAGCATCTTGATACGCGTTCGCGAAACAGAGAAGGCCCTCCAGTTTGGGTACATTTTCCTTTAAATTTAACACTTTCCCGAGGTTTCACTTTTAAAAATCTTTGTTGCGATATGATCAGGATACTGTTTGAGGTACGAAATGTAAGAAATTAAGACACGTCTACTCAGCCCTGTCCCAGGACCTTTAAAGCAATAAATAGCATAGCACATTTTTTGAGTGCCCCCACAATTTCAAGTTTGAGATTTTTGCACAGTTGTGATGGTAATTTGTACTAAACTATACCTGCGAATGATCATGCTCAAAAGTTGGGTAGTTGTCATAAAAGAAGTGATTTTTGTAATTGAATTAGATCCCTATTGGTAATTTAATGACGGAAGTAGAAACACCATATTTTTGTTTCTCCAATTGTGAAAATAGTGCCACCTTACGAAAAGGACTCTAACTTGTCTTCCTGAACCACTGAACAATCTAATGTATGAGTGTAGTACATGGTGCTATATTTCCCGGCTATATCAATCTTGGAAGGACCTTTTCCCAGCAAGCTGCTGAATTATTATCGGTATAACGATATTAATTTAATCCTATTACAAACTTCCTTCTTTTGGATACATAGACATGGTAAGCTTTTTATTAACCATTCACAGGTAAGTTTACTAGCCAGTTCCAAAAAAAGCACTGTGGCAAAAATCTTCAACCTTTTTGGAAATTGGGGGCATTCTTCGCAAAAACATGTGCTGTTATTGCTTTAAGGTCAATTTGACCCACTATCAATATAAAAATTTAGTGCATTGTCACCTGGATCCTTCCAGCAGGTGGTCTTCTCAAATTTGGAACTGGATACCTTTTGCTCCAAAGCATTGTCCTTTCTTCTGTTAAACATCAGTTTCAGGTCCAAAATAATACAAATATTTATCATCCATTTAGGGCTTCTGAAAAATCAGGAATCATATATGGAATGTTTACTTTTATTGTCTCGCCGGAACTTTGTTCGGCAGAGACTTAGTAACACTTTTTCTTTCTGTCTGTCGTCTGTCTTCTCTGTCCGTCTGTCTGTCTGTCTGTCTGTGCTGTCATCTTGTCTGTGTGGCCTGACGTCCGGGTTCACGGGCTTGTGTACGATTTATCTGGAGTTCCGTAAGGGCTATGATGATGTCACTTGTGGAAAGACCGCCGGGTCCACGAGTTCTCGACCTATTAGATTTGGGCTAAAATATGCTAATTAAGTACTAATTTGCATATACAAAAATTTTCCCGCAAGGCTTGTGTACAAGTTTTCTGGGGTTCCTTAAGGCGTATAATGAAGTAACATGGTGGAAGGGAGCGGACTGGAGAGTTCTCGAACTGCTTAGATTTCGGGCGTATTTCGGCAAATTACGTAATTCAAATAGCTATTAATATGCAAAAAACAGCGTACTATGCTATAATTTTGAAACGTACATTGGATCGGAAAATTCCTTCACTGCATGAAAGGCCTTTATGGGTGCGCATCTTTTTTCCAATTGGAGCGTGTGTGATACAAGCGTTAATAGGTATGCAAATGAGCTAATTAATTAAATATGCGTAATTACTGTATCTCTCAAACAGTACATCAGATATAGGCAAATTCCTTCGCTGCATGAAGAATACTATGCCAGCATCTTTTTTGGTGAATCCTAATTGTGTCAAAGTGCATGTTGGCTGATAAAGAAGCATTTTTTGATACGAATTGATCTAATTAAATATGCATCATTGCTGTATCACTGTAATGGTACCATTGGATATGGCCAAATTTTTCCTTCGCTACAATAACATGAGACTTCTATGCCGGACATCTTTTGTCTGAATCACAATTGCGGTCAAAGTGCAAGTGGGATCAATTAAAGGGGCATTGTTTTGATGCAATTGATCTAATTAATAGATGCGTAATTTGCTGTATCGCATAATGGTACATTGGATATGCAAAATTCCTTCGCTACATGAGACTACTATATGGTCACATCTTTTGTGTGAATATAATTGTGGTCAAAATGCATTTGGGGCCACTTAAGGGGCATTCCTTTGATTATTTAAAATTGCAACTAATGCTAACAATGCTTGGTCCAGTTCAACCAAATTTGCTCAGGTTTGCAATGGTCAGTGGTGAAAATACTATATACACCTTCAAAAAGAATTGATTCAGGAGTTTTTGTGTTCCTACAATAAATTAGGTTCGCCTGTGTTTATTTGGCAGTTATAGGCTGTGTGTGATCTGGTGGTGTACAAAACAAGAAGAACTTATCAAAAGGGGGGGGGAGTACACCACAACAAAGTATGAACATCAATATATATAGCTAGATCAGTGCCCATGTTTTCATTGCAATGGTTTTTCTACTTCTTGTCATCCTTTTGGGTTGCCAGCCTGTTTACATTCTTGGAAAATGTGAAAATACGCAATTTGTGCATTTCACCACCACGTTCTGGACACCGTAGGCGACTCAAATTTAAAAATGTGTCACCATGATGTTTTTTCAACAATAGTTTTGGCCAATTGAATACATTTTATATTTTTACTAAATTTAGTGAATTTTAAGGGATTTTTGCATGCCTTTTCATGATTAATATATCTACAATGGAAATGTGTGGCCCTGGGGGGTGGTGTCAAATGAAAGAGGCAGGAAATAAAGAAACATAAATGCAAACCCGGGGGTGCTACTCCTAAACCATCTCTTGGTTATGATTATGTTGGGGAATTTCAAGATTAATATCTAACAAACGGAAGATGTTGTGACTCTAATGGGTGGGTAGCAAAATGAAAGAGTGGAAGTATAGATACTATAAATGCAAAAAAACCCGGGGGTGGGTACTACGCCTAAACTCTCTGACTTGTGCTCATGTGGGGGAATTTTCAGATTAATATCTCCACATGGAAAATTTTGGTGCCTCCTAGGGTGGTGTCAAAAATGAAAGAGTGAGAGGTATAGAATCTATCAAAAATGCAAACCCGGGGTGCTACCCCTAAACTTCTTAGTTATGCGCTTGTTGAGGACTTCTCATGATTAATATCTCCACAATGGAAAAAATGTTGTTAGCCCCTGGGGTGGTGTAATGAACGCGCAGAAGTAAAAATCTACTATAAATGCAAACCAGGGGTGCTACTCCTAAACGTCTCTGACTTATGCTCGTGGGGGGGGGGGGGGGTTCACTTGCAAGATGAATAATCTCCACATGGAAATGTTGTGACCCCTAGGTGGTGTCAAATGAAAATAGTGGGAAGTAAACTAGTTAAGAAATTGGAGTTTATCGGTTGCACAACTTTTTTGGGGACACCCTGACTCGCACTTTGCACTTCTGGTGTGCTGCTTTTTGTCTTATTTTACAATTAAGCGCGAAAGCAGGCGAGACTTGTGGTTCGAGAACCGCTTGTTTATTATTTATTTTTTACATATTGCTACAAACTAAAAAGCAATTGACCAATTCCAACATTCAAGACAAATAAATATAAAAATTAAAATTAAAATTGCCTCAGTGAGCTAGTCAGGAGGAAATCAGGAGCAAGAAACCGCTGTCATCCAAAGATGTGAATTCCTCCGACTCACTGATGCAAGCACAACACAATGATAACATACAAAATATTTTGAATATTGCACTCAATTTTCCTTTAACAACAAAATCAGACAGCCATATTTTCATTGAACAAGAAAACCCAACATGTCCAATAACCCCTTACCACCAACCCCCAAAACCATACCAGATGCCACACAACCAACCACCCTACTAACTAATACCCTAAACACCCACCCTCACAAAAAATCAGACATGTTGGGAAAAAAATGCAAGGAAGATATGGCAGACTGGGCAAAGAAAACCACAATTTATAAAAACTACATTTAAGAAATAAAATTACCTTAGGAGTCAAGCTCTTCAAAGCTTATTTCAGTGAAATGTTTTTTCAGACTTTCTTAAAAAATGTCTTACTGCATAAACATGAAATCATCTCTGACTGGCTCAGGAAGCTCAGCACACATACTGGGGAAATTTGCAAGAACGGTTAACTTGAAACTATCGGTTTTTTTGTCTCGCCTGAACTTTGTTCGGCAGAGACTTAGTAATCACTTTTTCTGTCTGTCGGTCCCTGTCTGTCCTGTTCCTGTCTTCTGTCCGTTCCCGTCCCGTCCGTCCGTCCGTTGTCTTCTGTCCTGTCTGGTCTGTCTGTCCGTCTGTCCTGTCCTGTCTGTCTGTCATGCGGTTTGTCTGCGTGACGTCCGTGTTCACGGGCTTGTGTACGATTATCTGGAGTTCCGTAGGGCTATGATGATTACTTGGTTGGAAAGAGCGGGTCCCACGCGTTCTCGACCTGATTAGATTTTGGCGTAAATATGCTAATTAAGTATCTGATTTGCATATTAACAAATTTTCCCGCAAGGCCTTGTGTACAAGTTTTCCTGGAGTTCCGTAATGCGTATGAGATGTAATTGGTGGAAGGGACGGGCTGTAGAGTTCTCCAACTGATTAGATTTCAGGTTCGGAGTTCGGGCGTATTTTCTGGCAAATAATTATGCCCTGAGCTAATAATATGCAAAACAGCGTAAGTTGCTATAATTTTTGAAACGTACATTGGATACCGGAAAATTCCTTTCACTCTGCCTGAGAAGCCTATCAGGTGCGCAATCTTTTTCAAATTTGAGCGTGTGTGATCCACGCGGCTTAGGTATGCAAATGACTAACAAATAATGCGTAATTACTGTATCTCTGAAACCGTACTCGATAGGCAAAATTCCTTCGCTGCATGAAAGAATAACTATGCCCAATACATCTTTTTGGGTGAATCTAATTGGGTCAAAGTGCATGTTGGCCCGATTAAGGGGCATTGTTTGATCCAATTGAATCTAATTAAATATGCATAATTGCTGGTATAATCTGAAATGGACATTGAATATGTCAAATTCCTTCGCTACATGAGACTTCTATGCCGTACATCTTTGTATGAAATCACAATGCGGTCAAAGTGGCAAGTGGATTCAATTAAAGGGCTTGTTTGATGTCAATTGATCTAATTAAATATGCGTAATTGCTTAATCGCATAAATGGTACATTGGTTATGCACAATTCTTCGCTACATGAGACTAACTATATGGTAAATCTTTTTGTGAATAATAATTGTGGTCAAATGCGTGTGGGCCACTTAAAGGGGCATTATTTGATTTATTTTAAAACTAATGCTAAATGCTTCGTCCATTTCAACCAAATTTTCTCAGTTTGTCCAATGGGTCATGGAATACTACACTTCAAAAAGAGTGTTCAGGAGTTTGTTTCCTACATAAATTAGGTCAGCTGTTTTATTTGGCAAGTATATGGCTGTGTGTGATTTGGGTGGTGTACAAAACCTGTGTACAAAACAAGAAGACGGTATCAAAGGGGGGTGGAGTTCCCACACAAAGGTATTAACCTCACTATATATGCTAGATCAGTGCCATGTTTTTCATTGAAATGGTTTTTTCTACTTCTGGTCAGTCTTTTGGTTGCCAGCCTGTTACGTTTTGGAAAATGGAAAATAACCAAAATTGTGCATTTCATCACCACTTTTCTGACCCCGCAGGCCACTCAAATTTAAATGTGGTCACAAGATTTTTTTCAAAAATAGTGTTGCCAAATTAAATAAATTTTCATATTTTTTACTAAATTTATTGAATTTAAGGGGATTTTTGCTGACTTTTTCATATTAATTAATCTACAACAATGGAAAAAATGTTGTGGCCCTGGGGGTGGTGTCAATGAAGAGCAGGAAATAAAGAATCTATAAATGCAAACCCGGGGGATGCTACTCCTAACCATCTCTTGGTATGATTATGTTGTGGACATTTCAAGATTAATATCTCCAAAACGGAAAGATGTTTGGTTACCTCTATGGTTTATCAAATGAAAGAGTGAGAAAAGTGTAAGAAACTATAAATGCAACCCGGGGGTGCTAACTCCTAAACATCTCTTACTTACTTGTGCTCATTTGGGGACTTTCAGATTAATATCCCACAATGGAAAATGTTGTGACCCCTAGGGGTTGTGTCAAATGAAGAGTGAGAGGTATAGATACTATCACAATGCAAACCCGGGGGTGCCTCTCTTAAACTCTAGTTATGGCTCTTGTTGAGGCTTCTCAATGATTAATACTCACATGAAAATGTTGTGACCCCTGTGGTGGTGTCAAATGAAAGATCAGGAAGTAAAGAATACTAGAAATGCAAAACCAGGGGTGCTAATCTCCTAAACACTTCTGACTTATGCTTCGTGGGGGGGTTTCACCCTTGCAAAATGAATATCTCCACAATGGAAAATGTTGTGACCCCGAGGGGGGTCAAATGAAATAGTGGGAGTAAAACTAGTTAAGAAATTGGAGTTTATCTGGTTGCACAACTTTTTAGGGAACACCCTGGACTCGCACAGTTGCACTCTGTGTGCTGCTTTTTTTACAAGTGAAGCGCGAAGAGGCGAGACTTGTGGTTCGAGAACCGCCTTGTTGGAGTTATATGATCATTAAAAGCAAATTACTGAATGACGGGAAGTTTTACAGACCTTTTTGCAGAATTGAATAACTAGTATTACAAACAATTGCGGCAAAACAGGTGGGAAGAGTAATTTTTCCGTCTGTTTGGGCCTAATTCATGAGATTAAGTTTGTTTTCAGCCCCCTTTCATTGAATTGATCACCCGCAAAAAAAAAAATCTCTGACCAGAATAAATCTGGTAAGCCTCCTTTGGATGGTTTTCCAAATTATTTTATAATGATTTTTACGATGTACGTACCAAACTGGCGAGCAAAAATCAATAATGGGCAAATAAGAAGAACAATAAAGCTTGAGAAGAATTTCTTTGTTTTGTTGCCAACAACTGTTCTGAGCCCAACAGTTGATTGCACTTCTTAGTAACGCTGGACACTTGTTCATTCCTATGACAATCAGATGATATCTAACACCAAGGAGACGTAAACTGGAACTGTAGAAAGTTTTTGTGTTAGAAACAAAATATACAGGGATAGGCTTGTTTTTTACGGCTACAATACACATAACTTGGCCCTTTGTGAATTAAGTTGGAGTGCATTGTTTTCTGACCACCAGTAAAGCTTGGCAAGGTCCATTTTAGGAGAATGAAAATAAAAAATAGAACAATCTGAATCGTCATTAATGGCTCTATCGTCTGGGAAAGACC
>JAMKCH010047004.1:0-12863 GCA_023653785.1 Ophioderma brevispina
ATAAGTGACACCCCTTTCTGACATGCTTTTCTGACATACATTTCTGACATGCTTTTTAGCAAGAAGAATTCTTGTGTAAATAGTATGAAACCTATGCAAGAATAGCTCTCTCAAGTTATTTTGGGCCCAAAAAAAAACTTTTTTGTATATTTTTGTGGATAAAAATGAATATTTTTTAGCTTGGTCAATGCGCTATTTCGAACCAGATTACCGCTATCACTTGGTTTTAATTAGGCTGGACGTTGTGCGTTACCAGATACCTTTTACAATAACCTCCATTTATATACACATTCTCTGTCAGTTTCTGCTATATATTCGTATCTACATTTTTTCATAGAGGGCGACGGGTCCTGAACGGAACTTGCATCCAGTCGAATTACAAGGCCCCCTACCCATCTTTTCGCGCGGTAATAATCAAGGCGAGACCGATAAGATTGAGCCTGAAAACTTTTCCATTGTCGATTTCATCGTGCTTGTTGTATTACTTTCCTCTGTTTAGGTCATACTTCCAATGTGGCAGGGTTTTGCTTATTTATGATTAAGGTCCAGATAGTCCATATATAAATACTTGTATAATGAAAAAAAACTGGCAGAAAAGTATGTCAGAAAAGTGTGTCATGTTATGGAAACACCCCATTTATGTGGCTCTTGTGGTTGCTGACCAATCGCGTTCGACTTTAAAGCAAAACCACATAATTCAAATCAATTAGGAACAGAATCTGGTAACATGAAACCGTTTGTCAGACGGTTCCAGAGTGCTCAAAGGTCACAGGTCAAAATGACTCGCCACTTTAGTGCAAAATTAGTGAATTTTTCCGTTCCTATAACATAGAACAACAAAATTAAGGCTAATTAATATGGCAAGTTCTTTAAGTCTGCTTTCCCAATTATCTCATGCCTGTCACTCCAACTTGAGACCAGTGGTGGTACATGGGATTATCACTTTCGGATTTGTTTTTTGTTAGTGATGCTGCCTTTGTGAAATCCTTGAGGAGTCTTATAATTTTGATGGTTGTGAACCACGCCTCTGTATTTACCAGTTGAATATGGTTACACAGGTTCCAAAGAATACTAACAAAATGGTTTATTGTCCTTGGTCTGGGCTGATTTCCATCTCCTCTTAGTATATTATGTAGTATTAATTTTGATCAGTGTCTTAATTTTTTGATGATGTGTGACGACATTTGGATAGTTTTGAAAATATTCTCACTTCTAGATCTGCATAAGAAAAAGGTAGGTCAGGGTTCTTCTGTTCCACGTTACTAAAATTATTCGGCAGTTGTTTACCGTAAAAAAATTCTGTACAAACGAGCTAGGCAAAGTTGTTGATGATGGCGTGGAAAAAAAGGTCCCAGGAATGATATGATAAACCTACTTCAACTCTTTATGGGACATCCATTCCAATAAACAGGGGCCAGAAAAAAGAATACACTACCAGTGAAATCATTAGTGAAACTATTGATTTTCAGTCAGGTCATAATGATTCACACCAATCACCTGGACTTTTTCATTACTCTCTGACAAATCAATGGTATCCACATAGTGGCGTACCAAGACAGTCGATTCAGAGAGGGCAACATTTCCAAGTTGTTCGTCATAGAGGGCAAAATTCTTATATCGTCCCGTTTATTGCCTCCGATGAATCTGATTGACAAAATGTGTCGACGGAGCGCGCGGAAATGGCCGATTTTACTTGAATTTTGCCCAAATTTAGGCTGAAATTGGTCGAATTCCCCAAAGAGAGGGACAAAATGCATATTTTTGGTCCTTAATGTCCGCTTTTGTCGAGCCAGAGGGGCAATTCCCCCCCCCCCGTCGGACTCCCACTGGTACCACAGATGATATCATCACCAACCGAAATATTGAATGCTTCCTGGTCCTCTTGTAGACTTGACACCAAACCAACGCTCAATTTATTGGCATTTCCTGGGACCTTTAAGGGGGGGGGGGTTATGGGCTGATACAACTGATCAAAAAATTTTTCTAATTAAGGAAATGAGAATGCAATGGCTAATTGGTAATCTACAAAAATGCTTTTTATTCGAGCGCAATCGGACATTCGGTTCCCTAGATATTGCTGATCAAAGTCAAGCAGTGTACGCGAAATTTGCCAAAAATGCCTCATCTCCTATATTTATCATTGTAAAAAATTTCAAGGGGTGATATTTAAGGATATTTTAAAAAGACATTATTTATGCAACTATTTACGCATTTGATTTGGCTAAGTCGAAGTAAAATAATACTCATATTATCCTTTTCCCTAATTTACCCTCGTCTACCTGAGCCTTTCTCCCATCAAGACAGTCAAAAACCGTCATGAAATCTGATTTGCCCTAACCTTTTTGGCGAAAAATGAGTTTTTCACTGTGTGTGTCTTGGGAAATGCGCAGTGTGTGATATGCGAACTTTATGGAAGTTCAGTGTGATGTAATGTTAGGCATGTGGTACTCATTTTGGTATAATGGAACGAGGAGCGACCATAGCATCGATTGGTACAAAAATCAAGGGTCTGTGATGTTCCTGTGTTGTGTTAGGCTGTGGGTACTTCTCTTCGGATGGGGGGGGGGGGGGAGGTGGTTACCACCCCCCCCCTATCAATCACTTTGGGATCACCTTGTATACCTATACCCCGGTGGATGTTTGTTTTTGGATGAAAAGGAGAGGAACATTGTTCAATTGACAATTACATTGATAAATAATTTGGCACCAAAAAGGGGTTGTAGCCAAGCCGGGGACAAAAAAAAACTGAAGGGGGGGGGGGGGGTAATTACTAATGAAAATCTGATTGCGATTGCCGGAATTGACCTTCGGTAGACGGGGTTAAAAGATCAAGTCACCGGGTAAGTTGTTTTTGTTTGCTCGTATACACAAGTCATGGTAATGGGTTTGTGGTGGTGTCAGGATTTGTTCAGCTAGTGTGCTGATCAGGGGCCGCGTGTAATCCTGATACGGACGCTCCTAACATGGCCCGGCTATTTGAGGCTGGGGCGATGGGAACAGTAAGGGGTTTACACCCACTCTTATTCGACACGGACTGCGATGTACAGTTACAGTTGTGCTCTCTGTACACGGGACCGAGGCTTAACGTCCCCTCGAAGGACGGGTGCTTTCATGATCCATTTGCCCAATTCCAAGTGAACCATCGGAGGAGAGCGGTATTTGTATTTAACAATTGTGGTATAGCGATCAAATCCAGAATTGATAGTACCCGATAAATCCCAGCAAGTGCCACTGACACTGGGTAGTGTTTTATGTATTTTATTGTTTTTCACCCTGAGATATTTAAAGAAAATTAATTTAAAATTAATCAGTACAGAACAATGGATGCACCTTATTTCGATGATTCTTTCATTAATAAGTTATGATAATTAGTTAAAAATGAAATGTAAAAATAATTCCATATTTTCACACAAAAGAGCCCTCAATTTTGTCTATAACTCGGTTCGTAAAAATACGCAACATCCAAAAACGAAAACGAACATAACTGGAGAACGCTACACGCTATGAACATGAAATTGGCACAATATTAAGGCAAATATAGAACTAGGAACCATGAAGGACGGATTTCAAAATGTGTTCCAATTTCAAATTACGCTATAAAAAGATTGCGATTGGTCAATTGTCCGGTTGCCTGGCAAACGGTATTAAAATTAGGCGTCATAGTTCATGCGTATTTACCCCCTGTACATGTCACCCAAGTTTCGTCCCAGTAGCGATCTGTTATTTAGTTACATCCGTTCTAGTGTTTTGAGCCATCTCAGAGGCCTTTACGTGTTACCATGTTAACCAGACACAAAATTTCACATGGATTTAAAACTGTGACCTTGGCTACAATATGATGTATAACATGTATTGTACCACTATTTAGGAAAATTACAAAAATGCATTTAAAGTCATTGCTTCAGGCCCCATACTCCCCCTTAAAGGTGCAACGAGCGACTTCGAGGGCATCCCATTGAGGGGTCATAAGTAGGAGATTTCATATAGATAGAAACTCAAAAGATTTCTTACCGTTATTTTGGTACAGACATGTCTCAAAGTGAAAACAAAGGCGAGTTTTATAGATTATTTTCAATATATAAAAACCATAGTTTGAATTGTAGTATTATTTTGTTCCTATACAAAAATAGAAATTTCGCAATTTTTATACCAAAGAAAGATTTCTCAGCTTAATACTCAGGATGGGGATTATTTTGATTAGAAAAGCTTTATTTTTAGACCAGTGCAAAAAATCAGAATTTTCAGATTTTGTAGGGTACACCTGTTATGGAAATCTCTTGTTGCACCTTTAAGGGATCCAGCAACAATGTAAAAGTCTTGCATTAGGAAAGTAAAACAGGTCACATCGTGATTATGGATTGGAAATTTCAAAGAAGGGATGCTGCTAATTCCTAAAACGTTTTGGGCCTATATAAAGGCTGCTCGTAAAGATTCTATTCAGATGTCTTTCAAGGTAGATCGTGTAAGGTGATGATGAAAACAAATATAGCTCGGTGTTAAAAACAGTTTTTGTAATTTTGGTGATGATTATGAACCTTCTGATATTGCTTCTTTTCCTGTACTTCTCTTGGTAGTTCTCCTCGTGATTTCTCTCCTATTACTGTTAATGAAGTTCGCTGTTCTCACGGCTTAAATCATAATATCTAATCTATCTCCTAGCCCAGATGAAAGTCTTCCGGTTTCCTTAAAATCCTGTTGTGTTAGTGCCAGAATGGCACTCGTTTTATGCAAAAGTGTTCCAAGTATTTATTCTATAGGTAATAGTTCCAGTTCCAACATCTTTATGGAAGGTTGACAAATATTGTTCATGTCAAAAAGGGTTTTCTGCTAAAACAAAGGGGGGCCAAAAAGAGGCTATTCAAGCTAGCGGCATGTCTGTAAGTTAGATTTGTGCAACATATTTGAAATAATTGATAGCTACTCGTATTATTGATTACACGAAGAGCATGATATTCTGTGATATTCAATTTGGGTTCAGACGTGGTAGGACATTGTGAGCAATATTGTAGAAATATTTCACCATTATTAGTGAAACTTGGATGGCACAAATTGCAACCTTGTTGACTCTGTTTTTCTTGATTTCAAGTTCCGCCTTTGATAAGGTAGATCATAATAGTCGGATTCATTAAACTCATATCGTAGGTATAAGGGGTACTCTTTTCTTGGATTCTGAATTTTCTTATGGACAGTAAACAGAGGGTTATTTTCAGATGGGATTCTGAGTGGGCTTCTTCTGTTCACTTCTAGTGTTTTTTCCATCGGTTTTTCCTCCCATGTAGATTTCTTGCTGCGACAAGTCTTTCATCTTATATGTTGCCTAATAAGATCTCCAGACAGAAAATACGCATATCTCTGCCTTCTTTTGTTCTGAATCTCTATAAGCTTTTGTCCTCCCTCTCTCTGATATACTGTGTAGTCGTTTTGGCTCCATATAATGCCTGGATATTAGTAGCACTTGAAGTTTCAAAGGAGGGATTACACATGTCCTTAATGTATAGGAAACAGTACTTTGGGAGGAGCATGTAGAGTTACACTTGTCATGGGTTTGTTTGAATTTGGTCTTTGAGTGTTGATGATTTATTAAATTTCAGCGGTTGCAACTTGTTTCAAGTGTTAAATGGTATTGGTCCAGTATTTTCATGGACTTGTTTTTTCACAAGAAGTGTTATCTCTCAAGACAGATTTCTTACATTGGAGGGAAGGACTAATTCCTTCTAAAATTCTGTCAATTTGTTGTCTCTTCCAGACTCTGGAAATATTCCACTTCAAACTCGGCAAGCCAGCCTCTCCCAAATTGAAGCTCCTGTGTAAGCAGTATTTTCTAAAGTTAATTCCAGCATTGTCTTTCTTTTTTTTGCATCTAAATTGTATGGTAATGTATGTTGATTAGGAGAGAAAATGCAATGAGGTTACTGTTTAGTTGTCTTTGTATTCATTTGTAACTCGAAAAGGATATATTAATTTTATCTGAAAAGCACAGAAAGGATATGGACATTGTATTTGTATCCATTCCATGTCAAATATTAATTAAGAGGTACATCCAAATTACAACGGACACTTCCAGTACCTCTTAAAGTATGGAATCCTCCAATTTGCAGGGTAATTAGACCCTTACTCTAGTGGTTGGATTTTGTGGTATGGTTTTATAAGGTTTTGAAATGTTTTCGACACTTCTTCTATTATTTATTTAAAAGGTTTCCATAGTTGTAATCACTCATTTGCTTTGAAACATGCATTAAAATACTTACCAATGTAATTAAATCATATTGGAAATATGGGGGTTAAAACCATTTCAAGGAAATTGGCCAGCCCCGTTTTCGACTCCACCATTTAAAGGACACAATGGCGTGAAGAAATATGCAGATATAATGAAATGGACCCTTATTGAAATTACTTCCACAATTTGGATGATGACATTATGTAAACAGTTTTCAGCAAGAGTTCGTGGGGCAGTTCATTGCAAGTCCCCAGCCACAGAAAATCAAGGTGTTGACACCCTGCATAACTAATAATGATTAATTGGTTTATAACGCTATCAATGTACCAGTCTCCACGCTGTTTCTATTATTTACGCCGCCGCATCAATGAAATGTCGTCACAATATTTGGCTGTCCGGCATGTTTCTACCAACACGGGAAATGGAACCAAGACGAAATTGGAAGCACTTCAAAAATTCCACGTGGCAGCTATTACTTCTTCATATTAAGGGACCGCCTTAGTCTTTCAAAAGCGTTACCGGTATACCGCGGCTTACTTTACGAGGATTTGCGGTTTTTATTTGCTATCATTGATTTCGTGTTCAGCTCGTTGTTTGTAATATGAGCTTCTAATAATGTTTTCGTCGCACTTCGGCAAGAGGTTCTAATTTACTGAAGGTTTTTTATCATTACAAATTCCTTACACACACTATGGATGCTTCCATAACAGGGTGTCTGACGGAAAAAATGGAAACACGACGAAAATGGAAAGCACTCTCCCTGTACAAACTCTATGAAAAAGATTTTTTCTTTGTTTTTGTGCTTCTGAAACATTTTAAATCGATCCTTGATTATAATATAAGCTTCAAAGACTTGAACCTTTTGATATTGATTACAGAAATCTTTCTTTTCCCTCCTGTACAAACTTTATGGATGCTTCCATTTTCGCCAGGGTGTCTGACGAAATTGACGCCTTGACGGAAAATGGACGCCCACTCCTATACAAACCAATGAGGAAAGAATTTTTTTCTTTTTTTCTAAACAATGGGAAAATTTTTCATATTTTTTGTGATATAGAAGCACTTTTAAATAAATCCATTGATTGTATAATAATAAGCTTCTAAATAACCATACTAACCAATTTGGCAAAAGAGTGTATCTATTGAACCTTTTACATGAACTACAATCCTTTGCACTCCTGTACAAACTCTATGGATTCTTCCATTTTCGTTAGGCCATCTGACGGAAAATGGAAGCACGACGAAAATGGAAGCACACCTGTATAAACTCTATGGATGCTTCCATTTTCGTCAGGCGCTGTCTGAACGGAAATGAAGCACGACGAAATTGGACGCACTTCTGTACAACCTTATGGAATGCTTGCTTCACATTTCGTCAAGTCATATGACGGGAAATGGAAGCACGAGGATTGGAAGCACTCCTGTACAACTCTCTGGATGCTTTCCTCCCATTTTTCGTCAGCCGGTGTGATTGGAACTTGAAGCACGAACGAATTGGAAGCACTCCTGTACAACCTAATGGATGCTCCATTTTCGTCAAGGCCATCTGACTTGAAATGGAAGCACGACGAATTGGAAGCACTCCTGTATAAACTCTATGGATGCTTCCATTTTCCGTCGGCCGTCTGACGGGGAAATCGAAGGCAGGAACGCAAATGTGCGCACTCCTGTATAAACTCTATGAAGAAAGTCTTTTTCTTTTGTGTTTTGTGATACCCTGAACGTTTTAAAAAATCGATCCTTTGATTGTAATGTAAGCTTCTAATAATCATTCGAGCCAATTTGGTAAAAGGTTATATTTACTGAACCTTTTACAGATTAAGATTTCTTTTCTTTTGGAGGCACTCCGGTACAAACTCTATGTAGCTTCCCATTTCGTCATGCCTTCCTGACGGGAAATGGAAGCCCGACGGAATTGGAAGCACTCCTGTAAAAAACCTATGGATGCTTCCATTTTCGTCAGCTCTGACGGAAAATGGATGCACTACGAAATTGACCACATCCTGTATACACTCATGAGACTCTGTCTTGTTTTTGTGTGATAACCTGAAACATTTTACATCGATCTATTGATTGTACTGTAAAGCTTTCTATAATTCATTCGAACCATTTGCAAAGGGTGTATCTACCTAACCTTTACAATGATAAATATTTCTTTCTTTTACACTCCTGTACAAAACTCTACGGATGCTCATTTTCGTCAGGCCGTCTGACGGGAAATGAAAGCAACGACGACATTGGAAGCACTCCTGTACAAACCTATGGGATTCTTTCCAATTTCGTCAAGTCCTCTTCTGACGGAAAATGGAAGGCAGTGCGACGAAATTGGAAGCACTCCTAGAAACTCTATGGTGCGTCCTTTTTCTTCAGGCCGTCGGACGGAATTTGGAACACGAAACGAAATTGGAAGCACTCCTGTACACAACACTCTATGGATTATTCCATTTTCGTCAATCCAGTCCATCTGAGGAAAATGGAAGCACGACGAATTTAGAAGCACTCCTTACCAACTCTATGGATGCTTCCATTTTCGTTAGTGCCGTCTGACGGGAAATGGGAGCACGACGAAATTGGAATCACACCTGTACAAACTCTATTGGCTGCTTCCAATTTCGTCAAGGTATGTCTGACGGAAAATGGAAGCACGACCGAATGGAGCGACTCCTGTACAAACTCTATTGATGCTTCCATTTATCGTCAGGCCGTCGACGGGAATGGAAGCACGACGAAATTGGAAGCACTTCTCTGTACACACTATGGATGCTTCATTTTCCCCGGGGGGGTACTTGAACCCAAATTGGGTACGGGTTGCGTCCACATGGTAAAATCGAACCCATGTATTATTAGTGAACCCAATTGTACAAAAATATGACCCCTTTATATATAGTTGGTTCCAAAACTTTCGACCGCATTTATCTAGTTTGGCTTGAACATTCGGCACGGCATGTTCATAGTAATGCTTAGCAAATCGGCCCATTTTCAAGTAACATCTTTCCAAAATCTCTAATCAAACATATTGTCGGTTGTGATTTGAGCGAAATCGAAAATCGACCCATTTTCAATGTAAAATGCACCAAAAATTGAAAATGAACCCATTTAATAGTAGCAATGACCTCTAAAAGTGACCCATCTTTATAGTAGCCTGGTGTGGAAACGACCCATTGTTATAGTAAGGCATGAAAATGCGACCCATATCGGCGGCACATAATATGTACCTACCCTTTTCCCTGAGACACCCCCGGGCCATTTTCGTCAATTCATTTGACGGAAAATGGAAGCCCGACGATATTGGAAGCACTCATTTACAAACTTTTATGGAATGCTTCCATTTCGATCAGGGTATCTGACGGAAAATGGACGCTTGACGGAAATGGAGCACTCCTATACAAACTCAATGAGAAAGATTTTTTCTTTTTCTTACAATTGGGAAAGATTTTTCATTATTTTATTGGAATATCTGAAGCATTTAAAATGAATCCATTGAATTGTAATCACTTGCTAATATTCATAAGAAACCAATTTAAGCAAAAGGGTGTAGCTACTGACCTTTTAACTGACTACATCCTGTGCCTCCTGTATAAACTCTATCGATGCTTCCATTTTCGTCAGGACATCGGACGGATAAATGGATGCCACGACCGGAAAATGGACCGCCTCCTGTATAAACTTTATGAGAAAGTCTTTTCTTGTTTGTTGTGATACATGAAACATTTTAAATCGAATTATTGATTTGTAATGTAAGCTTCTTAAAAGTCATTCGTCCCCCCACACCAATTTGGAAAAAGGTTGTTGATCTACCGAACCTTTTACATGATTATATTATTTCTTTCTTTTACACTCCTGTACAAACTCTTACGATGCTCCATTTTCGTCAGGCCGTCTTGCGAATGGAAGCACGACCGAAATGGAAGCAACTCCTGTTACAAACATTCTATGGATGCTTCCAACTTCGTCAAGTCTTTCTGACGGAAAATGGAAGAACGACGAAATTGGAAACACTCCTGTAAACTCTATGGGCTGCCTTTTTCGTCAGGCCGTCTGAGGGGAAGGAATTGGAAAGCACGACGAAACTTGGAGCCCACACTCCTGTACACACTATATGGATTGATTCCATTTTCGTCAAGCCCATCTGAGGGAAAATTGAAGCACGGACGAAATTGGAAGCACTCCGGCATAAACTCTATCGGATTGCTTCCATTTTCGTAGGAACGTGGACGGAATGGAAGCACGGACGAAATTGGAAGCAATCATGTACAAAACTATATGGATGCTTCCCAATTTGTAAGCATTTGACGGAAAAATGGAATAGCAGACGAAAACCGAAATTGGGAAAGCACTTCCGTACAAACTCTATGGATGATGCCATTTTGTCAGGTAGTCTGACGGGAAATGGAAGCACGCGAAATTGGAAGCACATCCTGCTACCCTATGATGCTTTCATTTTCACAGGGGGCGGTTGGTTACGGGTATTGACCCAAAAAATTGGGTACGGGGTGCGTCCACAGGGTATAAAAAATTAGACCGCATGTTATAGTGACCAAATTGTACAAAAACTATGACCATTTTATATAGTTGGTCCAAAATTTCGACACATTTATATAGTTGGCTTTGAAATTTCGACACCATTTTCTAGTAATCTTAGCAAAAATCGGTCCATTTTCATGTAGTAAAATCTTCCAAAAAATCTCAATCAAACATTTTTTCGTTGTGATTGAGGAAAAATCGGAAAAATCGACCATTTTCATGTAAAATGCGACCAAAAAAATTGAAAATGAACCATTTAGATAGTAGCAATGACCTCTAAAAGTGACCATTTTATCGTAACCTGGTGTGAAAAACGACCCTTGTTATAGTAAGGCATGAAAATATGACCCATATCGGCGGCACATATGTACCTACCCTTTTCCACTGGAACCCCCCGGGCCATTTTCGTCAAGTCATTTGACGGAAAAAATGAAGCACGACGATATTGGAAGCACTCATGTACAAACTTTATGGATGATTCCATTTTGCAGGGTGATCTGAAGGAAAATGGACGCTTGACGAAAATGGAACGCACTCATATACCAAACTCAATTTAAAAGATTTTGTTCTTTTCTTAAATGGAAAGATGTTTCATTCTTTTTGGAATCTGAAGCATTTTAAATGAAATCCATTGATTGTAATAGATTCTAATATTCATACGAACCAATTAGCAAAAGGGTGTATCTACTGAACCTTTTACATTGCTACACCTTGCACTCATGTACTAACTCTATCGATGCTCTACCATTTTCGTCCGGCCCTCTGACGGACGGAAAATGGAGGCTTGACGGAAAATGGACGCACTTCTATACAACATCAATGAGAAAGATGTTTTTGCTTGTTCTTAAACAAGGGAAAAGGTTTTCATTATTTTGTGATATCTAAGCATTTTAAATCGATCCATTGATTGTATAAGCTTCTCATAGGGCACATGTTGTCCAGTGCATTACGGCCCAACTCATGATCCAAAGGTTGTGGGTTTCGAGCCCCCCTGTGGCCAAAGGTGGTTTGCACTTGGGCAAGGCACTTTACCTCACGTGCTTCGTCGACCAAGCGATATCGTGTAGCTGTTATGGGGAATATTACAATCTAAGTGCTGAGAGGATTGTGCGCTTGGCCACCTGCCGGGCCTAGATGAAGCGGAAATGATTGTGACGATTTCCTGACGTCAGTGTAATAATACTAGGCAAGCGCTTTGAATCCTTGGGCAAAGGCGCTTTACAAATGGGTCGGGTATTTATTGTATTATATATATATAATAATCATACGAACCAAGGGGTTGGCAAAAGGGGGTATCTACTGAATCTTTTTACATGTGACTACATCCTTTGCACTCCGTACAAACTTAATGGATGCTTCCATTTTTCGTCAAGTCCAATCTGACGGAAAATGTAAGCACGACGAAATAGGAAGCCACCTGTAAAACTCTATGGATGCTCCATTTTCGGTCAGCCGTTCTGGACGGGAAATGGAAGCACGACGAAACTTGGAAGCACTCCTATACAAACTCTATGGATGTTCCATTTTCGTCAGTCATCTGACGGAAAAGGAAGCACGACGAAATTGGAACACTGCCTGTACACACTCTATGGATCTTTCCAATTTCGTCAAGTCCCTCTGACGGCAAAATGTTAAGCACGACGAAATTGGAAGCACTCCTGTACAAACTCTATGGATGCTTCCATTTCGTATAGACGCTATGAAAAGTCTTTTTGTTTTTTTTTGTGATACCTGAACATTTTAAAACTCGATCTTTGATTGTAATGTAAGCTTTTAATAATCATACGAACCAATTTGGCAAAAGGTGTATCTACCTAACCTTTTACAATGATTAAAGATTTCTTTCTTTTGCCTCCTGTACAAACTCTAAAGATGCTTCCACTTTTGGTAAGGCTGTCTGACGGGCAAGGATCACGACGAAATTGGAAAGTCACCCCTGTACAAACTGTATGGATGCTTCAATTTTCCTCAAGTCACTGACGAAATGAATCACTACGAAATTGGAAGGCAACTCCTGTACAATGTATGGAATGCTTCCAGTTGTTCGTCAGGACCGTCTGACGGAAATGGAAGCACGACGAAATTGGAAGCACTCCTGTACAAACTCTATGGATGCTTCCAT
>JAMKCH010047005.1:0-11179 GCA_023653785.1 Ophioderma brevispina
GTATCTGTTAGAGTTTAATACTATGGAGATGAACAGTGTTCTTGATTTCAATCTGACAAAGACCCTGAAGTTGTTTCCAGAAGCCTCAGGTTCGGACCTGAAATCTTGTAATAACTGGCTAATTGACAACAAGCTCTCTTTGGCATGCCGGCAAAACTGAATGCATTTATTTGGTTCTCAAAAATCACGTTAAAAGGTCACCCCCTCGATTTTCATATCATGTTTAGTCATGGCCAAAAATACAAATCTCAAAAAGCTATTATTTCTGGGGTGACTCTTTACAAACCCTTTCAGGCAATTCTATGGTTAATTCCATCATTAGCAATGGACTTGAAAACTCAAGTTTTTTATATAGACACTCACAGTATTTTAACCGTAAACTTCGGAGGACAACTCAGTTCGGGGCTTTATTCAGTGTCATTTTGACAATGCTGCATCTGCTTGGTATTCTTGCTTATTAAAAAAAAAGTAAAAACGTTAAAAAAAAAAAAAAAGAATGCTTCGTTTTATACTGCCTATGTCACCCAGGGATCATATTAGTCAAGTTCACTTTTGGTTCAGTGAATCTCTTGAATTTCCAAACCGAGTAGCAACTACGACTCAGCCATATGTTTAACATATTCATTTCACTCTGTTGGCCCCTCATATCTCAATCAATTTTTTACTAAGTCAGAGAGTTACATTTTTGTTATCATACTAGATCTAGCTTAAATATAACTTTCAAGTCCCTAGGGTTAAAGGTCAGTCTGTTAAGTCTTTCTTTTAATGCATTACGGACTGGAATACTTGGCCCTCCAATATCAATGTGTAAGCGATAAGGTCACGTTCAAACGTCTGTTAACTCCATCTTCTACCACCAATATCGCCTTGAGGCCATGAGTCGGGCTGAATTTGCCTAATACTTTCCAGTCTTATGGTTGGGTTGTGAAAATCACCTTTCAATCCATGTTCTTTTCTGGCTAGTTCTGGCTTTTTGCATTATTGTTGTCCTCGCTCACAGGTCCTCTGTCATTTTCATTGACCCATTGGAAATAAGTTGGCAAATTCAGCTGACTTAATGGGTTATCCGCAATTGACTGTTGTACGTATGTGTCAGTGGCTTATTTGATTTTGTTTTGTATATCTGTAATTTTCTTTGTCGATTTGCCGAATAAATAATCAAACAAACAAACAAACATGGGCCATAACGATTTGCAGGAATGAATTCGCAGGCAACAAAAGAAGTGACCTAGGATGTTAACTGGTCTTAACATCAAGGGGTATGGAGATTTGAAGCCTATAGACTCCTATTCAATATAATCACCAGTTCGTGTTGGTGGACACGATAAGTGCGTCATTCCGCATGAATAACAATACTTAAGGCTGTCAATGGATTCCATGTGTCATTAGCAGCGGGATCATTGACAGGTGAATGTATTGTGATTCTACGTAATGCTTTATCTTGTCCACCAACATGGCTGGATATAACACTACTTAAGTCTGTCAATCAATCCAGTGTAGGCATTAGCACAGTGATCATTGACAGGTGAATGTATTGTAGTCCTGTAATGCATAAATCTTGTCCACCAATGTGCGCTGACTAACAATACATCAAAGCTGTCAATCACTCCATGTTTAGCATTTACACAGGATCATTGACAGGTGAATGTATGGTAGTCCTGGAATGTGTCCCATCTTGGTCTATTCACATGGTCTATTCCAATGAAACACTTTTATTGACAGTGATAAAGATTTTTTGTCTCATAGACAGACACGAGATACTAAAGTGTGGTGATTCTTATTTGTTTAAAGTCATTAAAGTTTTTCAAAGATTCTATTCATGCTAAAAGGTTTATGTTTGTCCCATGAAATTCATTACTGTGACTTATTCACCATGGATTGAGGGCCAACATGTTTGGCCATGGCCTCATCTGAAGATTGATTGCCATTAATAAGATTTAATCCATTCTTTGAGTCACCCATTACCTGTTGATAAACGAACGGGTTGTATGGCACGTATTCCATAAATAAGAGAGTATGACTTATTGATCATCACACACCTCTCAAAGCTAAATGATGTTGATTAGAATGAATTATACAGATTTCATTGACCAAAATGCAAAAATATGTCATACAGGGTAAGACATATAAGTCTTAAAAGGGACATTATTGCATGAAACAAATTGACATGACAAGGACTCCTTACTGAAAATCACTTCCACGTTTGAAAACAATTGTGATGTTTACACATTCTGTAAAACGGAAGAGTTCTCGGGGGGGGGGGGGGGGGGGGGGGGGGGGGGGGGGGGGTGGTTTATTTTTGGTTTTTTTTTCTTTTTTTTTTTTTTTTTTTTTTTTTTTTTGTTTTTTCTTTTTCTTTCTTTTTTGTTTCTTTTTTTCTTCTTTTTTTTTTTTTTTTTTTCTTTTTCTATTGTTTTGTTCGTTTTTTTGTTTTTTTTTTTTTTTTTTTTTTTTTTTTTCTCTTTTTTCTTTTCGTTTTTTTTTGGTTTTTTTTCTTTCTCTTTTTTTTTTTTTTTGTTTTTTTTTGTGTGCGTGGGTTGGGTTTCTCCCGCTGCCCTGTGTTCCCTCCCTGCCCTCACTTTTCCCTTTGTCTCTCTCTTTTTGCCCCCCACCCTTCCCCGGCCTTCAGTGCCCTGAATTCAGGCATTGTCCTCTCGGCTTGTATAAATTCTTGATCTGGCAAGTGAAAGATTGATGCCTTTATTGCACATATAAATTTAGGGGCAATTGTCCTGTTCAGCTGATGACAACATGCTTTTTTCAAGTTTGGTACAAAAAATGCTGCCGTATGTCAGCATCCTGTTCAGAAATTGCCTACAAACTGCCCCTCCCCTCCCCCCCCCCCCCCCCCCACGCGAAACTCTTCCTGGTTTTTACAGAATGTAAACATCCAAATGTTTTCAAAGTGATTTCAGTAGGGATCCTTTTCATTATGTCAAATTTTTTTTCATGCCATTATGTCCCTTTAATCTGACACTTCTTTAACTCCGCACATTATCATGCAATGATTAAGATCATTAAACATTACATTTAATAACTAAGTCCAAAGGGGTCAATGAAATCAAAATATATTTAGTATTAGCAAACCAAATTTTTGAGCATTACCATGGCTATAACAGAACATTTGTCACTTAATAGTGTATCTACTCTACTAAATCTTTGTCCTTTTAAATTTCCGATAGCTACACACAGCTTCAATGAAATATGCGCCTCGACAATATGCATGAAGTTACACGAATAGGAAATTGTGATATAATGTGTGTGGTCAATCATTGGTCAACCCAATCTGACCCATTGTCTGCCCATCTGTCCACAAGTTGTCATCAATGCAAGTATGACACTATTTGAGTTAACCTTTTGTTAAAAGGCAACAAAAGAAACAAATCACCCTGTTCATGTGTGTTATTTGATTGATACCAAGAATGTGATATCATTTATGTTGGCCACATCTGAATGATCCAAATGAGTGACTTTTTCATCTTTTTTATTTTTTTTATCTTTATAGAAAAAAAAAAAAAAGTATCAATGAGCTAGATGGCGTTCCTTGTTCGTTAAAATAACAAGGCTTGACCTTGATGACTTGGTTAACCTTAGCCTCGAGCGGCTTTTATTATACACTTATAGTATGATTATTAATAACATTTTAAAATAAAACATGTTTTTGGTTAAAACATGCTAAAATGGATTGATTGTCGGGGCAATTTAACTTTAACACATTAAAAACACTTTGTCTTGTCCCATCCATTGAGAGCGTTAACTCAAACCAATGGGTTATATTGATTGCTCTGGCCATTAACCTTCCAGTAACTAGATGGTTGATGATCAGTGTCTTTTCTTAATACGAAGCAAAGATGACAATTTGGTTTTGGTTTAATCCTTGAGTAGGATTTGATGAAGAACCAACACGCCTATACGGAAATAAATGACTTTAACCCTATTCAATCCCTAAACACTACGTGGATGTAGTCTATTCTAAATATCTTTATGTGTTTTGGGTGATGTCGACATTTTTGTGGAACACGATTTGATTTCAAATGGAAATGACGGCGTAGGGTGGGGAGCTTCTGCAAATTTGATCTCAAGAGGTTAAACTAACTAGTACCCCTTTTTTTGGTGGGGGGGGGGGTGATGAACCTTCTATATTCAACCAGTGTTTGGTCAATCACCATAAAATTTTCTGGGGTAGGTTTCTGTTGTTTGTTTGCATTTGTTGGTCTTCTGCCATTACCCTTTAAGGAATTGCCGTTCTGTATACAAATTTTAGAATGACAGTATGAAAAATAAAGTCGAATAATTGAATTAATATCATATTTATTTGCTGCTGAAAATAATACATTGTGTCATGTCTATTTAAAAAAAAATTAGGAGAAAATGTTTCATGTAAAGAGCAATCAATTTTGCAAGTTCATTTACATGGTTAGCACACCGCTCGATTTTCTAGATAATACTTTGCATCGTTTGGACACCATAGAATTTGTATCTATCTTAATGTTTGTCCATCAGTATATTACATATCGCGCCTGCTATAAATCTAATTGTCAGGACATTGTATTCTCTAGAACTATCACCGTGACCCCCGCTCGTTCAGTTTGTGACCCCAGCGTCCAGAGCGTGTGCATGTTATGAAAAATAACAGCTCTAGGCTGTTATTAAATACCACCCCAGTAGCCCTCGAACCCGATTCTATAGATCACGCCACGGAAACACTAGAATAACAACAAAATACGCTAGCACGAGAATTGTATTGATAATTACGATTTAGATTCACAACAACAATTGGGGTTCAAACATGTTGCAGAGTGGTTCTCAATCAGCAAATCAATAATGATGCCTCCATGACATTCACATATTTTTATCACACAAGGGCCTCCCAAGCTTGATAAAAATATGTGGGCGCATTGGATGCAGAGTGTTAATTTGTCATGAAAACTATAAAACCATCTTGAACCCCCTTTCAACACAAAAACTCTTCCCACAAAAAACTAAATCTCCTAACAGAGATCAATTAGTCTCACTATTGTTTCCCATGTTTCTGCTTCTGGCTGTTGAGGGTTTGCAACTGTTGCCTTGTACGTACTCAAAGTTCCAAACGTGAAGAACAGCGCGTCGACTTAAGCATACTGCGTAAATGTACTTCCGTGAACCCTGCAAAAGGCAATGTCGCCCTAATTTCCATGTCATGTCGGTTGTAACATGCATGCATGCCGCATGCATTTTATTTATATAGCGCTGTGGAAACCAGACAATGTCAAAAATTTAAAGCAAGCAAAGGAAAAATACCAATAGACTTTAAGCGAGGTATACTGTGTTTTCAATTGATCCTTCAATCAGATACATAAGGAGCCTATCAGATGCTGTAGGCAGACTATTCCATGAAGCAGGGAGCAGATATTGATTGTCTTCTTTTCAGCAGATTTCAAGTTCTGATAGTGTTGTTGAGCTTGGAGTAACGGGTGAAACGATGTAAAGAGAAACACTGAGATAAATAGTCTGGAGTCAATCCCTGAGGACAGTTGTAGACAAGCACCGTGGAATTCTAATCTCATGGGTAACCAATGGAGCGATTGATATAATGAATTGCTGCTCCTGTAGCAGGCAAAAACATATCATTCAGATTATTTCTGGATACGCTGTAATTTTTGAATGTCAGTTTTGTTTTGAATTCACAATGCAATCACGGATTACATACGAAAGACTCCTGTACAAAGAGATAGTTTGTTGACTTGGTATTAATAACTCATCTAATTAGTCCAAAAAATGCCAAAATCTGATCTTGTGCATTTTACCTGATGAACACGATATGTTGTATGAATGTGAAAAGGCCGTAAGTTGCATAGCTGTCAGCTGTTCACCTGAAGGACCATTTTCAGAGCCACTGACTCAAGGAAAGATAAATTGGTTACCCTATACATGGCAGCACACATGTCATGTGATAGCTATTGCAGTTTCCGACCTCTTACAATCACATGACGATATGAATGACATCATTGTGGGTGGCTGCAGGCATATTGCAGGTGATTGCTACAAGTTGGAACATGTATGTACAATTTTAGAACTGCGTTTTTGGCCATAGTTTTCATTTCCTTGTGTTTCAGTGACGTTTGCTATGCAATTCCATACAACTTAGTATTAAAACATGAATTCTACTAAGGGCACAGCATTATACACATAGAATAACAAAGTCAATACTAATCAGCTATGATACGTCACAGGACAGAAAAAACAACATATTAAGTCTTTCTACAAATGAGGTTGTTTGTACATTGAGCACATCTTGGTCAGATTACCTTGCAAAGGATTACCTTGCCAATAGTTTGTCACGGGGAAGTACAAAATTGGAGGTAATATGTTTGCTAGCAGATCACTTTTAACAAAATTAAGTTTTCCAGGGAAGAAAATGAGGTATTGAAATTAGCAAACCAATTCTCTGCATCTTTCTGTTTTTGTAGTCTGTAAAAGTCAACGTCAAAACAATTAGAGGGGTGAACATTTTCAGGGACATTATTTGAGGGTTTTATTCATTTGTACAAAAACCTTTGGGTGGAGACACTTGGCACATAGGCAAATGTGCAATGTTGGGTTCAATTGAGACGAAAGGGACATTTTTGGTGAAAATGACACCACCAGTTTACAAGATAACTTAGTTCATAACTGTATAGCCTTCAAAAACGATTCTTCTGCCAAAATCCTAACAAAACTTGGAAAATTGCATTTTGCTCGCCTTCAGGAGACACTAGTCATGTGGTAAAGTTTTATTTTCTCAAGTGTCGCCCGATTGGAGAGTAGAATTGTTACCATTATTATGTTTGTATTGGATCCATGTGTGGGAAAAATATTGATCCAAAACTACTGATAAAATTGGGATTATTTAGCCCATTATTTATTGGTATTGCTACGAGTTTTAAAACATTGGACTGGACTGGGTCTTGCCCAATATTTTTTCAACTCAGCTCGACCAAAAAATATGGGCTCAATCTATCCCATTTTATATCAAACTGGGTCATAGGTACTACATAAGAAGCCCATATGTTAATGAAGGCAAAGGGTACATACTCATTACTAAGATCAAAGATCATATATGGTCAAATTCAAATGGTTGTCTTAGCATGCATGTGACACTCATGTTCAATGTCTTGATGACCATGGCTTTCAATCGCAGTTCAATCGCCCCACTATCGGAGGCTCCATTGTAGTCTGTTGTGAAAAGGGTTTTCACATATTTACTGTAATATCGCATACTTTGATGGATATTAAACCAACAATTTGAGTCATAGGTGCAACATTTGGAACCAAACTTGTTTATAGATTTTACAATATCAAGGTCAAAGTCATGATGCTTATTACATTCACAAAACATGACGGCAGTTGACACCATGTGTGTGTGGTCAAACTTTTGTATACACTTTTGGTTAAAATGTTGTCAAGTGCTTTTTATTGGAGGATGGATCTAATTATACTTGGTATACTTATACCCAATTAAAGAAAGACAAGGGGTATAATGAGGGGTAACAGATAAGGAAGTCATTCAGGGGTCCCTTAGAGTCATCTTCTGTATGTGGTATACACTTGGTTAAAATGATTAGCTTTTTATAGTAGATTCAACCCATCGTGTCACCAGAGGAAAACTTTTGGACAGCGTCGATTAGTTGGGAGAGGAGGCAGAAAAAAGGAAACATGTGGCGTGATTCACCTATTTCCTGAACGAACTAAGCTAAGATAATTCTGGCCTTTCACGTTGACTTCATTATGGAGAGTGCAAAGACTTTTGTGTTCCTTTGTATCCAAAACACGGGCACTCAAAAGTAACATTAATTCACCTGTTACATTGAATACCACTGAAGCAAATACGATTAGTCGGAATTGCTAAAATGCGCTTACGTTGACTTAAAAAAAAAAAAAAAAAAAATGCATGTGACACGCATGTTCATGTCTTGACCATGGCTATTCAAACTCAGTGCAATAGCCCACATATCGGAGGCTCAGTTGTAGTCTGTTGTGAAAAGGGTTTCAAATATTTGACTGTAATATCTGCATACTTTGATGGATTTAAACCAAATTTGAGTCATAGGTGCAACATTTGGAACCAAACTTGGTTTATAGATATTACATATCAAGGTCAAAGGTCATGAGGCTTATCATTCACAAAACATGACGGCAGGTGACACCATGTGTGTGTGTCAAACTTTTGGTATACACTTTTGGTTAAAATGTTGTCAAGTGCTTTTTATTGGAGTGATGGATCTAATTTATACTTGGTATACTTATACATAGAGACAAGGGGTCTTATATGGAGTAACAGATAAGGAAGTCATTCAGGGGTCCCTTAGGGTCATCTTCTGTATGTGGTATACACTTGGTTAAAATGATTAGCTTTTTAGTGCAGTAATGGATCAAGATCATTCTTGGTATGGGCATTTAGACTAGGGGGGCTGATGTGGTAACAGATGAGGCCATTACAGGCGTCCGCTTTAGGTCCTATTGGTCAACACTGTTCGAAAACCATATATAGGTACAGCGTCCAAATATTTTGTCCAATTTTTTGACAAATGACTGTCACGGTCTTGAAATTGAATAGATAACACCTGTTAGACCGTACTTTACAGCAGCTCAACACTTGCCAATCAAAGGAAATCTTTTGGTTGTAAAGCTTCTAATTTAAGGGAAATTACGAAGTCAATATTGTCCAAAGTGCACTTTTACAGTGAATATTGGAAATTTTAAAAATCCTGACATACTGACACTTCAGAAGTTTATTTAAGAACATAACCATTTCTTCAGGCCTTATGATGATTTAGTTGAGTTCAATAGAGCATAAGCATAAATCTTAAGCACTAGGGGTGGGGCAACTACCCGTAAGGGGTGGGGAAACTGCACTTACCTTGTAAAAGAAACGATGACAGAGGATAGTGTCAATATGTTTTGTGAAAGGTTTTGGTAATCGGGAACTAGCTAGAAGTTTTATTCTCCAAATGTTACTTTAAAGGCTGACCCAGAGGTTTCCTGAAGATGGCACCCTCCATTTTTTTTTAACAAATCATGTTTTTGCATATAGATAATGCATGTCCACATACTATAATCGTATTCATTAATTCTGGGACACGAACGACCAAAACACCGCGTATGTGCGTATCCTTACCTCGGAAGCGTATGTTCCAATGCCCTTGACAACGGCAATATATCGCGTTGAATGCAGGGCGCAGTAGGGCGTAGCATATAAGTCGTGCGTAAGTTGAATGCATGAACTCTTGTATCAAGCTCTTCTGTGCGTACGCCGTGTCCCAGCATTAAGAATCTGATTATAATAATACTGTGTGAAAACAGCTAAGGCCCAAATCGATCTTGTTCATTTCTTCATGGAGAAAATTACAACTTTATACTAAAATTCTGCATCCGGAATTTTTGTTACACGTAGTATCCTATACATGTAATAGCTGTTATACTACACAAATGTTTACTGCATCAAACGAAAAATCTGATTCATCTCAAACCTCGGAATTGAGCGTTTCATGTGACAATCTTTAGTTCAAGTTGATTATTTATAATTGATAACGTAAAAACAAATATTTCAAAATCTCTGAGTCAACTGTTGAATTGTGGTGTTTATATGAATGGAAACTTATCAAGCTGCTCTTTTTTAGGACCTTTGTGATAATTTTATTCCCTGTTCTTCATTGTAAGTCAGTGTTTAATTATCCCGAGGCTTGCATATTAGGCACAAGAAATTTTCAATAAACCATACACATAGCTTTTAAAGCTCTTATTTTGGCCCTTTTCAGGTTTTAAGGGATTTTTGAGGTATTTTTCCTTCATCATAAAAGAAACAATTCATCCAAAAAGCAGCCAAAGAGTGGTTAAAATATATTCTTGTTTACTCATGTATTTTCCCAATTCTTTTTCAATTAAAAAAGTGAATTTTGGCGTAGCATTTTTCCAGAGAAAAGAAAATATCCCCGAGTTGTTAAACCCCAAAACCAACCCCCCCAAGGATCTTTGTCAACTGAAATTGATCAGATCTGTTGTAAGGTTACCTACTCTAATTATAGTTCCTCGTCATACTAATTGATGGGCCCAGTTTGCTGCAAATCCTAATAAACCTAATTTTATGGTTATTTTTCATTTTGAATTTGAATGCTGCCACAAGAACATATCATTTCAAGATTTATCTTTCATTTTGTTGTTTGAAATTTTACATTTTCCTGACTTTGCGTGGATTTACTCTGCGATACTGCAAATCCTCTCCAAAAAAAAAGATCGTTTAACACAGTGTTATAATAGATAGATATTTGAAGATTTGTTATTGGCAAAATACTAGAAGGCTTTGGGTTTCTAGACCCGGCATCACTTTATTCCTCACAGCAGAGCTTATGTTAGCCCATTGGAGAGTTACTTCCAAAGCTTATGTCCTCATGTGAGTGCAAGAAGGTCGCAAGTGCAATACTGCCATTTGTCAGAAATTCCCATCAAATATCCTATTTTGCCAAGTCTTTCACCAGTGGCTCTTGAAATAAAGCCTCAGGCGATACTTCAGGCAACAGAGTCATCTGTAGAACCATTTCAAGAGCACTGACTCAAGGAAGATAAATTAAGTTATCCCCATGCTTGGCAGTGCACGGATGTATCACATGGCAGCTATTTCACTTACAACCTTCCTTGCAATTAATTTACCACGACTATTTGATTCATCGACTGCAGGGCACTTATGGCAAAGGTTTTGACCTCAAAATAAAAAAATCAGTATGCTCAGGGGTTTCCTTTTTATTTTTTTATTTTTTTGCATTTTCCCTCAAAATTTAGTAAGTATTGGTCTGCACGCGTTAAAATGAAATTCATATTCATGTCATGGACGGAAATCCAACAGAAGATTTGGTGTTGCATCAAATTTGAATAGAAGGCCATTTTTTATTTGAGAAAATAAATTCTTAAAAAAAGGCTTCAACCTTGTTTAAAAGGTGAACTGAAATCTTTCACATTCATCAACTCCCCTTTCTATCCTGTTCTGACATACATGGAGGATCTAACCTTTCGAAGTATAACCCAAAGGTTAGCATGTTGGTGATAGCTTTTTGACCAATGTTCATATCAGAACAAAGGAGAGAACATAACCTAGCACTGCCCTTGTGGACCAACAGAAGTGTGACATCTTTTCCATCAGAATTAACCTTTGGAAATCGCTCTCTGC
>JAMKCH010047006.1:0-11774 GCA_023653785.1 Ophioderma brevispina
TCTTTGTAATCGGTTTTTACCCCAAACCCTCTCGACATAGCCTAGTTTTGGGATGGAGAAATAAACGAGCCGCCCCGAGTCTCCTTAGGTCTGGGCCGAGTTTCCGATGGCGATAATCCACAAAACAACACAACACCACCTACTGAGTATCTCTTCCTAAGAGAGCCTTCGTCGCGGCTTCGGCTCTCCGACGACCATTTCTGTCGGAATTTCCTCTCGGGTTTGTGTCCGCGTCGATTGGTCCTGGTTGTGCCAGTTCCATCACTCTATTGCCTGCCCGTTTCTTCCGAGTCGTTTTCAGTGGCGACTCGGGAGTTTTCGGCCACCGTTATTCCGGTTTGTTTCCACTCCTCCTTGCGTTCAGCCGTTTCGTTTCGGGAGAGTGCTGTGCCACCTGTTAGCAATTTTATTCCCACAATAGGTTCGGCCCGGAAGATTTCCGATGCTCAGGGTCCTTCGGATCGATATCATTTGAGTGTATCTTCCGAGCACACGAGCTTTTTTAAACTTCTCATCAAGCGCCCAGTAATTTCTTTTTTGGCAGATAACCTGGTGTCTGTTATCCTTCGGGTAAACCGTTTCTTTCTTTCTTTCTTCCTGAGGTTTTTCGAGCAAATCCTCGTTTAGTTTCGGCATCCGTCTCTTTCGGCTGTACACTTTAGATGCTTATTCCATTTCTGAAAAGCGTTTCGCCGCCTATTAGCTCCATTATTGCTTCATAGGGTTCGGCGCTAAGTGTTTTGATTCCTCTGGTTCTTCGGTCGTTCGGTAAGCTCATTGTTTCGACCGGGCCACCATAGAGTCGTTACTTGTCAGCCACGCCTAGGTGATTTATTTGTTCATTGGTCAAAGACCATCTGGTGTGGTAATATTACAATTCTTAGCTTTAATAATATCCGGCTTAAGCCTATAATACGATTTTAGCTATTTATATTGTGGTCTCCCCCAAGGCCATCATGACTCCCACCAAGCGGGTGCATCCTTTGTTGTACCCATCCTTTCTTTGTGGTCTATTCATGTCTCAAGCATGACTGGGTCATCCTTTATACCTCGTCTTGAATCCCCTCTGAAGCCAGTTCTTGGTTTTTTATAAGTCTGTGAAGTCAATCGTTTACCTCCATCTCTAGTTTTCATTCACTAGACCCTGCTTACCTTAATTGATGACAATATACTACGAATTTGTTTGCATTCTCTCTCCGATAGATGCAAGGACCAAAACACTCCTATTTTATAAATAGATCTTCCGACCTGGTGACGTCACCGGCCGCCCTGTTCGATCGCCTCTCCATTCTCGTTTTGCTTCCGACTGTACAGACGGGTTGTTGAACCAGTTCCGAAATTGTATGTATCGACCTTAAGCAACGGTAGGATTTATACAAGTCTCGTTAGCTACTGTAGCTAGTCCCCAGTTTAACACGCCTTTATATAGTTTTATTATGATCATTTTATCATATAAACTTAGAAGTTTTTATCACTAATTTTCGTCGACGATTTTCGTTGATAATTTTTTAGATTTTACCCTTGTTTTTCCCCTTGCGTGGCATCGGGAAATTCGTTTTCTTCGCCGAGGATTTCTGTGACGATTATCGCCGAGGATGATATGTGAACCTATTCTAATGGGACTTACGGTAAACTGTATCGTTAAATTGGTTGTTCTACCATATCTAAAAGTAAAATCTAGTTTGTCTATTTAGTGCTAACATATGGAGTCTGTGCTGTTTATTTTTTGGACAGATAGTTGTATGTTTGGTTGCCCTCGAGCAATGGCCTAGTTGATTTTCATTATCCCCGATCCCTGGCACCCTTTTTATTCAAGTAGCTATTGTAAGGTGGGAGTCCTTGAGTAATCATTCACTATCTCTATTCAGCAGCGATTGAGTTTAACGAACTTTAATTTTGCGATCGCTTTTTGGATTTAGATCTTAATTTATTGAAAATTACTTAGAAATTTTTTTTCTTACAAAACCTTCAATCGTAGGATTCCTTTATCTCTACAAATTAGTTTGTCCCTATCTTTTTTTGTAGAAACTAGTCACTTACCATCTCGTTAGTTTTTTTTGTAGACTGCGGCGCTAATCCCTTGCTCCGCTGGACGCCCACAATCAGGTCTTTTCCCGGCCTTGTTCTGTCAAGATTGCCGTTCCCTTGTGCCGGGGTGGGACCCTCATCTTCTTGTCTTGTTCACGGGATTGTTCTCGTTAAAGAGCCCGTTGCTCTAGTCCCCTTTGTTTCGGGCCCTTTCTGAGTCTCATTCCGATGCGCTTGAGATTAAATGGTCTTTCGTCTAGGTCTCCGTCGCGGGGGACCAGCCTGTGATGTCCTCTATTCTAATCTACTAACACTATACCCGGGTCTTCCTGCTACCCCTACTTACTGGGGTCGTCCCGGTGGTGTCGGCGGTTAATCTTGGGGGCTCCAGCCCTGACTTCCTGTGGCAGGCCCTTTCGGCTAGCTGTAGCTTTCGAAGGTGTTTTCTTCGGTGGATTGGGGCGCCAAATCCTCCTGTTGATTCACTCGCTCCGTGGTTGGCGAGCAACCGGCTGGGGCTATCCCGGCTAGTTCCATTGCTGGCCCTGGGGCCAGTCTCTATGTTGGTTCTGTGGGATCTGTTTTCCCACTATATCGACAGTAGGGACAACCGCTAGCTGCTGCAGGGGAGCCCTTGGGCTTTCCCACTGAGGCTGGTGTAGCTTCTAGAAGCGATTACACACCCGGGCTAGGCCTAGGTGTTCAGCAGCTTCTGGAGGCCCAACTTGCAGGGTGATCAACTGGGAGTCGTTCCTGGTGTTGGTTCCCCAGCAAGGCCAGGTTTTTCAGGGCGAAGTACTGCGACTAGGTCTCGGGATGGTAGCCCAGGACATTCGCAGTGTTCTGCCTCGGATGGCGTACTAGGGCCGCCCTTGGTATGCGTCCTCTTCTTAGGCCACGTGCAGGTTCTATGGTGGCTTTGTTCAGGCCCCACTGGTCTTGCATGACTCAGTAATATCTACGGTGGCTAGTACCCCTGTACAGGCTGCGTCGTATCTGCTTGGGGCTCAGGCGCCTGTACCTCCTGTAGCCATGGCGCGGGGGTTCGGGGCTCTGGCCTAGGTCTGCCCTAGCATGACGCTAGAGTCTGTCGAGTGCTCAGGGGTGCTATCGCTCGCAAGCTGGGCTGGGCATGGCCTGGGTGGGTCGGCCTACCCGGTCAGCCGGCCTCGGTTGCTAGGGCAATCTGGGGGGCTACGCCTACAGGTCATCCTACACAGCCATTTGCTGCAGGACAGCTGGGCTTCTCCTCGTCGCGTCCTTGGTCAGGAGGGGGGGGGGGGGGGGGTGCAATCGGTGCTCCGGGGGTGGCAACGGTGGTTTTGGTCCTCGGTCCGTCTGGTGTGCCTTCCAAGGTGTACCTTCGGTCTGGAACAGGCCTCAGTTTTTGGCCTCCCCCATCTGCTTTAACAGGTTGGGTATGCTGTTAGGGCCCTCCACATTCCCGTCTTCCCGCTTCCAATGTAGGCCCAACTCACCCGGTTAGGACGAGTTTGCCTGCTGCGGTGGCACCACCCAGCAGAGGCATGAGGCCTTTTCCGTTTTTATAGGCTTCCGTTTTTTTTAGATCAAATTGTGGTCTCCGAGTTCAATGTAATTTGAAATAAACTTGGGGTGTAGTCTAAGGGGGTTAGTTAAATATTTCCACTGAGGAGCTGAAACATTTGTCTCATTTCCAAGTCAAAGTGAGCGGAAGTGGTATATCTTCGAACGAACGCTGTGACACTTTCGATATTGAAATGCAAAAAGTCGGGCGAAAAAGTCGGGACTCCTACGAAGTAGCGATCTCTTTATGTTTCATCCAATATTAAATGTGTTAGAGAGCGTATTTCATAAGCTGTAGAAGAGATTGTTTTGGTAAATCACGGTGCTGAACAAAAATAGGAACGCGTACGTGGTACAAAAAAATCAGAATAGCGTAATAATGGCGGCACCCAGAGAATTCGTGGAAAGTGGGAAAGGTGATTCCCAAAGAAATCGACAGGACTGTGGAAAATAGATGGAATGGTACTGGTGTGACAAGTCTGTTAGAGGGGACCGACGACCAGCATTAGCTGGAGATTTTAAGGAAATTGAAAAAGCTCCCGGGCGTCGCGTGGTGTCTCTGGGGTGATGGACGCGGTGTGAAGTATGGCAGAGTGTGGGTTTTTGCTTCAATGCACTTCGCCAGCATGCAAAACATGACAAACACCGGGCCCGTTTCGCGAATACGAAGGACGAACTACCGCTGGGAATTAGGTAAGTTTAATATCAAATTCTTCTGGTTCTGACAAATTTAGTATACGTTATTTGCATGTCGTTCAATTTATTTTACAACTTGCACTTGAAGCTTCTGAAGTAAGTTTAAGGTTGACTGAAGTTGCAAATGACAAAATGTGCAAAAAGTAACAACATTGACTGTAAATCCCAAAAAAACAAAAAAAAAAAAGGTTGACGACCAAGGCCCTAGTACAAGAGATGGGCTAGAGCAATGGGGACAAAACATTCCTTGGAGGAAATTTACAGCTAAAAAGGCTAAGCTTGCAAGGAAGAAAGCCCTTGAAGCACTAGTGGACGGAAAAGGCCAAAAAGCGAGCAGAACTCAGTAGAAAATGTGTAAATTATATTATTCAAACTGCTGGGTAAGTGTTAATTAGTGTCAATAAATGGCTGAAAATGCAATCTTTGCCAACACAATTTTCCTCCAAAATGGTTCTTTATAGGGCTCCAAAATAGCTAAAACCCTGGAGCTCCCGGGGGCGCTGCCCCTGGACCCCCGCCGGGGCGCTGCCCTGGACCCCGCCAGGGGCCCTTAAGCGGGCCCTGGACCACACGGGCCGCAATGGGCGCAGCTTAGTCTCTCCCTCTCCCTTTCCTTTTTCCCTTCCCTTGTTACGCTACGCTCACTACGCTTCGCATTGCTCGTTTACACTTTCAGTTTTTTTTTCAACAAAGCTTCTCATGCATGCACTAAGGGAAGCCGGTACCTCTGCCGGGTCGGCTTCTGCTAGTTCACCTAGGGTGGCTTATGGTGGCCCTTACCCATGTATCTAGCTCTGGTACCTCAGGCTAGTTCTGAGGCATCGGAGGGGACTCCTCGACAATGAAACCTTCGGACAGTGGTCAGCGTCAGGTTGCTCAGTCAGATGCAGTGTGCTCCTGCAGCTACTCGGTGAAAGAGACCCTACCCCCTCCTCTGTTGCAAGCTCCGAGTTGAGCCGATTGACTGGCTTCCTTTGGATACTCTTTTGGTCTTACGGCGGGTTGCTTCTTCTCTTAACCTGCAGCTTGACTTTGGAAAGAGCGCCAGAGAGAGAAAGCTGTCGGAGTCATTCAGCGGGAACCGTGTCGGACGGCCTTCGGTCTTCGCCTGCTCTTAAGCTTCGCAGGAATTGAGGCCTTTGCGCGAAGCATATGGGCCAGGGTTGATCCTGATATGGATACGACAAGTCTGAGCAACTCGATGACGACCTATCAGCACCACGTATTGCGGGTCTTTACGGGTTGGTCTGATCGAGGAATACAAAACAGTTCTTAATGTCCCCTCAATGGAGCCCTGACATTGCTAAGCACTTCCCCTCTGAGGGGAGGAAGTCAGTTGGCCCTGCGACTTTTCACCCTTTGGGGAGAATCAGTGGGCCGCTTTTGGACGGGCGTGTTCGCACCTCGCATTGCGTTTGGACCTCTTCTCTCTCATGGATTCCTGGCCTGACTATTTGGTCAGGTAGTTGTGGGGGGAGGCAGAGCACCTTTCATCTGACATAGGGTCGGCAGCTGGGTGAGTCTTCTCTGGGTTGCGTAGTCGCTTGACTTGTCAATGTTCTGGCTGTCATCTTGGACAGTCAGTGCGGGAGCCATGCTATGGCGTCTCTGAAGCAGACCTATTCAAATCCGAGCTTACGGATGATTGAAGGAGGTTCTTCAAATGTCGGAGCACCTCTTCGGTCCTTCTTCTGGATTGTGGTCAAAGCGGCCAAGACGATTTGAACATGACAGAAGAGACAGTGAAGGCTACGGTGGAGCCTTGAGTAACAAAAAACCCTATCTCGGCTCCTAAAAAGAAGAAGAAGAAAGGTCAAGGCTAATATCTTATTCTTCCTAAGGGGTCATCCGTACAACCTCAACACTGCCCCTCAACGGCAGCTAAACCTCCCGCATCGGGGGGAAAGATTAAGCTGCTGGATGGATCTGGTGCTCTGCCCCTCGTAAAGAAGGGGGGCGGGGGCGGGTAAGCAACGCGGCAGACCAGAAGTCCTGAAGGTTGGCGGCCGTGAGATTAGTCCTTCGGGTTCAAGCCTCCAACTGACATACCCATCCACGTGGGCTGGCCCCGTTGAAACAAGCAGACGGGGAATGGGGAGACCATATCCCCCGGCAAGGGGGTGTTGCAGACAGTGAGGGAGGCGGTTTTTTGGCGGGGTTATTCATCGAGGTTTACCTCTTCCACCTCGCGCTGGGGAAAGAAAGTAGTCAGGGAGAAAAACATGCTTGTTCAAGTTCAGAGAAACTGTTGATCGACGAGCGATCTGCTCGGAGATTTGACGAAAAGAGCTTATCTTATCCATCAACAATACTCCATGAGCGAGGGCTTCTGGTCAACGTTCTTCTTGGCCCCAAGAAGACCGGCGACTGGAGAGGGACCATTCTCAACCTCAAGCCCGTTGAAAAATTTCATCAGGCCCCGGACGAGCAGGATGGAAACTATGTCCGTAAGTTAATGCAGTGCCTTCCCAAGGGAAGTTGGGCATCCTCCATCGATCTAAAGGATACCTACCTGCACTTCCGATACTTAAGGCCCATCAGCGATGGCTGACTTTTTCAGGTATGCGGTCGGGCCTACAGGTTCGCTTGTCCTGCATTCGGCATATCAACAGCCACGCGGTTCTTTACCAGGATCGGCTCCAACAGGGCTGTGGCGGTCGTCCTGAGACGCCAGGGTATACATATCTGCGTTCTACTGGACGACGGCTGATTTACGCTCCGTCTCAGGAGGAAACTCTCAGGGCAGTGATGTTTACAGTTCAGGAGCTTCAGTCCCGGGTTCTCTAGTCGAATGGTTAGAAACGAAATCTTGTCCATTCACAGAAACCTTGGTATCTGGGAGCTGTGTTAGATCTCAACGAGGTCTAGCCTCTCCCGCTCCAGAGAGAGTCAACACCGATGTCAGACCGTCGACAGAGCTTATGTGGCGTCAGGTTCAGGCTCCAGCGGTTGCTTGGCTCAAGTTGATGGGAACTTATGCCAGTTTGGTGGACTTGGTTCCGATGTGCCGTTTCACATGCGAGCCATACAGGTCCTTGTTGGCTCATTACCAGCCCTCAGCAACGATTAATCTTCAAAGGCTAGTTCTTGACACAGTTTGCACGAGAGCGAGCTTCGATGGTGGGACTACTTCCCAGCAATCTATCGGTGGAAGTCACTTTTCCCTCTCCGCTGATAGAAGCGGTTGTCACGACAGATGAGTCGACAAAACAGGTGGGGGGGGGGGTCACCTCGACGAAACTCCGGGCTTCAGGAGTTTGGACTCCAGTCGAGGCTCAAGTTCGCATCAACCTCCTCGAACTAGGGGCAGATTCAACGCTCCGTGGATAGCGTTCGAGGACAGGCTGGGGGGTCGCAAAAACTCTAGTTCAGTCCGACAACTCAACCGTGGTTGGGTACTTGAACAAACAGGGAGGAACAAGATCATCAATCGGTTGTGCTCACCCTCTCGCTTATCACTTGGGGTCTGGATGCGACGAGATCCGGTTGTGGTACCAGTTTGTTGATCACATAGGGGAGCAACCAATTGCTGGCAGACGATCTCTCCAGGGGTATCAGGAACGCCCGACGGTGCTCTCTAGCCCGAGGGGGTCGCACGCTCTGCAGCAGGATGTTTGTCCCTCCATAGGATCTATTCGCGACCGGCCCTCGCAACAACGAAACTACCGTTTATTATACTGCACTCGATTCTGGGATCCGAATGCGGGTATAGCGGCAGGAAGCCTGTCGATAATGTCCGTGTCCAGGTTACGCGTTGCTTCAGCTTTTCCATCGATCTCTCTACTCAATCGAGTAGTCCAGAAGATCGGCCAAGACAATTGCGACGTGGGATTTCTCGCCCAGTATTGGCCTAAGCCACCTTTGGGTTCGGCCGATGGTGGATTCTTCTGGCAGGTCGTCCCTAAAACAGGATTCTGACCGCACACACTGATTCCAGTCTTACTTCGCAGGCCAGGGAAAATTCAATTACCCAAGCTGACGCCAGAGTCACTCAAGTTGACTGCTTGGCCCTTGTCAGGGAACGCTACCAACAGGCGGGCTTTTCGCAAAGAGCTGGCTGACCTCATCTCACATGGAAGGAGGGACTCGGACTCTCGAGTTTACTCATTCAGCGTTTGGGTCCCTACGACCAGTGGTGCCGAGAGAAAGAGATGGTTTCTCTGACTAGAGCCCCTGTGTCAGATGGAGCAGCGGTAGCAGATTTTCTCACTCGTAATTTCGATGAAGGACTGAATCCAGTACCGTTCGAAATTACCAAATCTGCGATTATGTCAGTCATAGGGGTTTGCTGATGGGTTGTCGCTCAATAACCGGATGGCTCATTTGGCTCGGGTCCCTTACTGGGATGTTTGAACCACACATCCCCCACCTAGGCGAGCATGTTCCTCTAATGGGGACCTTAATCCCGTATTAGAGTTTCTGAGCAGGCCTCATTTTGAGCGTGGGAGGACGCCGCTTGGGAATTTTGTTGACTTGACAAACGGTTTATGCTCTCTGGCGTTGGCAACAGGACGAAGATGCTCCGAGCTACATGCTTACTTCGGCCCGTCTTAACTGTTTTTACCAATGGTGGTGCAAAGCTGTTCTTTCGTCCGGATTTCTGGCTAGAACGAGTTCCCCGTCGTTTCAACACTCTTCTCGTTCCCCCGATATAGCTTTCCCACGTTAGTGTTCGCGAGGACAGGGTGGTGTCCAGTGCGCGCCTTGAAAAATTACTTGCGCAGGACGGCTGCGTTGAGGGTGGATAACGACCAATGTATTTTTGGACCTTTTGTCAAACGCAACGCCCGGCGGCAAAGCGAACGGTGCTAGTGGGCTAGTCTCAGTTCTTGTGGATTCTAAAGCTATGACCGCGCAGGGGAGGGAATCGTCGGGCTCAATCGACTAGGGCGATTTCTTCTTCTTGGGCATATCCACATGGTGTTTCGATCGCTGTCATTTGTGATAGTGTCTGTTGGAAGAGGTCGACTTACGTTCTCATCTGCGTACTTTAAGAACGTTGGCACACCAGGGCAAAAGGGGGAGCTTTTGCACATCTGTACTACGGCCGAATAAAATCTACAAGAAGAAACAATACTAATTAGTTATCGGACGGTCGTCAAACCCACATGTCGGTAAGTTCTTTGTGGGTTTGCATAATAAGTGCATTTTTACTGGCGGGCTTTAGTAGGTCTGTCCGTGATTTTCTTGGACTCTTGTCTTTCTTCTTTTCTTTCTTCCGACTTGCATGTTCGGAGCGGGATGCACCATGCCCCCATCGGGGCTCGCTTTTGGCTAGTCTGAATGATGCAATTCGTAGTATATTGCATCAATTCAAGGTAAGCAGTATAGTGAATGAAACTATCAAGACCCGTATTTTCTCTAGTTCCGTTCTACTAGAGCATGCTTACTTGTTTGATGACAATATCCAGCCCCACCCTCCCCTCTATGGTGCACCCTTAGGGTTTCACTATTGAGTGGAAGCGCCAAAGCCGCGAAGGAGGCCCCGATCGAACTGGCGGCCGGTGACGTACGCACAGGGTCGGAAGAATTCTGATTTTTAAATAGGGTGTTGTTTTGGTACTTGCATCTATCGGAGAGAGGTGCAATTCGTAGTCTAGTATATTGTCATCAAACCGTAAGCATTGCTCTAGTAGTAGAACGAAACTTAGAGAAACAATTTACTGTTCTTGTTATATCGTGTTTAGAGAGAAAAAAAAAACTTAAGTGGTGCCGTAGTCAATCGGCTACCATCGGGTTCTTATCGGCAGTTGTCATTAACCAGTTGTTCTTTGATGCTTTCTGTGTTTATGGCTGCTAACCACTTCTTGGTGGTCCCCTTCGGTGGTGGCGAACCGCCTCTGTTAATCCCTCGGGTTCGTTGGGAAACTTGAGCGTGGTAGCCCGTGTTAGGAGGGACTCTTCGTCCCATAGGAGACTCTATCAGTTTCCGTTTAACGTTGATGGCTCAGATGCAGTCAATGTTGGGTTCTCGACCATCTTTTAAATGGCCCTAGAGGATAATTACTACCAACCTATCGATAACCGCAAAAGGGGAGGAGTGATATATTCTTGTTAGATCTAGGACTGTTTAATCTAAATCAAGGTGGGGTTCCCCCCGTGACTTTTTAGTATGTGGGCAAAGATGGCATTTTGTGGACTTTAAGGATCTGGTATGATTATATTTTTATCCTTATTTCCTATTTCCCCTCTGCCGTGCTGAGGTTTTCATCCTTGCGTGCTACAGGATATTTTCAAGGAGAATATTTGAGGGGTGTCTTTTGGCTTCATGGATCCATTTTTGATTTCCCTCCTGTCCGGTTTTCTGGCTTGATTATTATGGTTCGCCCCTCCAAGCCATTTTTATCGTTATTGAGTTCTGGAACTCGAATGTCGTTTTCTCTTCTCAGGAACTTTTCTTCTTCCGTTTGTCATCTTTTCAATGACTTTTCCAACTTTTGGTTTCCTCACTCTCTCTCTGTCTGTGTTGGATAGAGAAAAGGGGGGGAGACAGTTTGGATGTACCCTAAACGGGCATACTTGCCAAGCGGTTAACATGCTGCGGGCTCAGTTCTATTGACGTTGATTCTTTCTTATTGAGCTTGGCCGGTGTAAAGAAACTTACGTGGCGCTACTATCTAGCAACCATGTACGGGCACGGATTATATGACCCGGCATGGCCCTATGCCGTGTTAGCTCTGCAGCCCGGTGTAAAGTAACTTGCCAGTTCTGTTTCCTTCACTTCCGAGTCCTCAGTTACAGTATCTCGTGAAGTTTCGGACGCCGTTACTTCGGCTATTTCCGTTTCCACCGTATGCTCAGTAGTTGCACCTCGGGAGAGAGTCTGCCGCCTATAAGCACAAGTTCCGCTTTCGTTTGGGTTCGCTCCGAATGTTTTCCGAGACCAAGGTGTTTTTCCGTCCGAGTCCTGCAGTTAGTGGTTCGACCGCACCTACCACCGCGACCTCGCGAGTTTTCATTACTCACTCAAACCTCAACTTGGTTCATTGTGGTAATACCCTCCATTTCAGCTCTAATCCGCTCAGCCCATGCGATTATGGCTAATTGTGCTTTAATTGTCACTATTTAACCCTAACAACCCCTGACCGGGTCCGTTTGGGCCGGCCGACGGCCAAATGCAACGAAAGCAATTTATTTTTTATTTCTATTCTAACCGCCCATAGCCAACGAGAGGCAAAGTTTGCGTTTTCAATTGCATCTCGCCGTTTTGTTTTCCCGGCACACGGAATAATATCGTAAAGGTCAAATAACGGCCCAATGCAACGAAAAACATCGCGTCATTTTCCCCGGCAGACGGCCCAATGCAACGAAAACATCGCGTCATTTCCCGGACGACGGCCCAGATGCAACAAAAAACTCTGCGCCAATTTATCGGAAAGCGGTCCCAGATGCAACGAGAACATCGCGTGCGAATGGCAATAAAAACATGGTAAAAAATAAATATGGATGCCGTACTGTCACAGCGTCTGATCGCTTCATGAAATTTGTTAGCTTTATTCCGCCAG
>JAMKCH010047007.1:0-11469 GCA_023653785.1 Ophioderma brevispina
CTAACCAATTTGGGCTGTGAGTGTATGAAGTTGGATTTTCCAATTAAGATATGTGATCCAATATTTTCAAATGATTAGGCCTAGTACTAGTGTGGCCTTTACGACATGGACCCATGGGTTCATACTGTCACCCATGGGAGACATTGTATTGAATAGCACTACACACATGTCCACATGGCCTATTAAGTTTGTTGGAAAGAATTTTGTATTGTACCACAATGAATTCAATGAATTCTGCAGCTTCAACGGAATAAACTACATGTTGAAGGATGTGGTGTCAGAATACTAAACGCTACTAATATTTAGCCTACTCTCTGTTCAATACGTGGATCCTGGGTTTCCTACCGGAAATCATTTTTACCGAAATTCCTATCCCACAATGCACCAACGAAGTACGAGTAGATATGCATCACTCCATGCACGCTCGCGGTTTAGTGCGCCTCCTTTAAACTACGCGCACATTTTGTGGCGCAAAAATTACAAGGCAATCAAAGAGTACTCGTTACTGGTAAAATTTATGTACAGCAAACGGTTTTCGCACAGTTATGACAGAAAATGACCGTATGACACAAAACACCATAGAATATATATGCGCTATTTATTTTATCTACTCGTACATCGTTGGTGCATTGTGGGATAGGAATTTCGGTAAAAAAATGATTTCCGGTAGGAAAACCAGGATCCACGTATTAACTTAGATGTCCACAGGATCAAATGATTTGCACTGATTTTTTTGCAATATACAAACGAGATGATATCCAAGGTTCCACACAGCATTAACTCGAATGGAGGGCATTACAGGAGAGCTGTATGATTCTTTTGTTCGTAACCAGTTTTCAAGTTGCAACCCAATGATCTTTTTGGGTCCAATGATGAATAACAACTTTTCTTTCGTGATTTTGTTCGAAGGCGTATATTTTTGGAAATAATAATAAAAATCGGACATCTAAGTTAATTGAACAGACATTAGTTCACATGTGGATGCAATGTAGCTAGGCTATCTACAACCGGCCCTAACTTAAAGAGACAGGGTAGTGAGTAAAGGTTGGGCGACGAGGTTTTTCGTCTCCATGATTGAATATTATGAGGGCGGTACGCCCACATATTGCTTTTGTCGTTGAGTCGAGTTGTCTATAGTGTAGCCTTTTGTTTACTTTATGCGTTAGGCGATAGAAAATTTTACGAATTTTAGGGGTGAAAGAAATGGGATATAGAAAGGAAAGGTATATCATTTTAATCAATATATCGGAAATCTGAATAAATGTTCAAAACATCGGAAATCTGACGTGATTTTGGAAATATCTTGTAGCAGAGAATGTGGTTTTGAAGAAGGAATACAATTTTCGTGAGGTGTGTGTGCTTCTAGTGTTACCTATTTCGCGAGATGGATTCAACCACTTGCTGTTCGTTCAGGTTTTCGGCTTCGGTACTTTTTGTAGGTGTATTTGTGAATCGTGAAATGTCCGAGGAAATCTAGGCATACTTTGTAGGTTTTGTCGGACTTTGTTTACTGTTGTAAATATATTATATATATATAAGCCTGTATAATATAAGGGAATTATAGGAGGAGAATTGTAATGGAGAATAAGAAACACTGTTACTGGGGTTATCGCCGTTCGCTAAATCGCCGAACGCTAAATAGGAAAATCGCGCATGCGGATGGTTTCAACTTCCACAGTGGAAGTTAAGTAATCAAAGCCAATATCCCATAATACGTTGTGTCAAATTATCCCAAATAAATTTGGTTGTGTAAAAGCTTGTGACAGCACGATCTTTACATGCAGTCTTAATACCTCATCTATATTGTGTTATGGGATATGATGAAATGCATTACATGATCTGATCTGGTAAACGTTTCATATAGAAGTCCCAGGTATGCAAATGAGGTATTACAATTGATTCCGTCATGTGATTCCATCCCAACAAAATAATGAACCCTCACTTCCATGACTTCAGAGTACTCCCCAGTGTCAACACACACCCACCTTCCACACACCCCACAACAACGCTAAATATGCCCGAATAAGGTTCCGGTGGGAACCAAATAATACCACCACACCCCTCTTCAAACGCGAAAGCCGAGAACCGTGAAATTCTAGTTTCACTCAATGTATTGTGGGATATTAAATTTGAATTATGCAATTCTTTTCACACAAGTGGCCGCGATAGAAGAAGACGTTTTCATACCCGGGGGATCAGTCTTCATAGGCAAGGGGGTATCATCCGGTGTCCAAGAATTCACGGAAAAAGGGTAGTTTTTTTTCAGGATCCTGCACGTTTACGTACGTAACGTGAAAAGGGTCTAAATCAACCAAAAAATCAAGAAAACGGGGTTTATATTTTCTAAATGAGGACTTACGCAATTAGGTCCATATTCATTTCAGCATAAAAAAAAATTAAAAAGTGTTCCGGAAGTCTGTACTTGCCTTCAAACCTGTGTCTTTAAAATCCCTAAATTGCCAAATTTTCTGGCTACGCGCGGTAAAGAACCGTCCCGCGATTTTTCGTACAGGCTTATTGGTTTGAGAACTATCCTTAACCATGAAACGGGACAATGTTTTTAACAATTAAAACTCATATTTATTAAATGTCAGTCCATTCTAGGTTTAATAATGTTCTTAGAAAACTTTTGGGCAATAAATTTGGGTGCATAATTGCTTCGGATTCGGCAATTGTCATGAAAATGCCGATTTAATCGCTGCGCGGCAAATGCGTAATAATGTGCCGAAAATACTTTTCTCTAAATGCGAGTTCTCCCGGATCCTATAGACCCATAAAAATGTCGTGGAAAACTAAACACCCAGTTTTCCCGCGACCACCCCGTGCCCCGCTTACGGGAACTCTCCATGACACCTTAAATTTTAGGCTATAGTCAAATAAACCCTTACATGGCACACCTAATTTTACTGGCCTATCTTGGCCATATGCTTTTAAAAGTTAACACTTACCAATCACAATTTGTTTTATTATTTTTGCCTAGAAAATTTGTTTCGGAAAGCAACATTGCTTGGTATGGGTTCCACGCTTCGCGCGAAAGAGAGCGGCCCCCCTCCCGCGCCACTTACTATATGAATTCTCTGTGACACTTTAAACCCCCATCAAGTCTGTTTTACTTTTTATAAGCCCATTTATCATACTCTATATTTTGCTATAGTGAATCACTTACAATTTCAAATTATACAAATTCTGCATGAAAATTTTCGTTTGGAAAGTTAAGATTGCACCCCCCCCCTCCTTTAGTCGCAATGGCCGCTCAGCAGCCATGTCATCGACTTTTATCGTCTATATCGTGCCGCCGTCCTGAGAATTGTGGGATCCTCCCCTGGCTCAAAATGCATTTCCCCTTTTAAATACATTTCCTCGGTATATTATCCTGGCTGAAATATTAACTTTCCAATATTTTCTTAATTACACCAAGCTCAGAAAAGCCTCTCTGGTGTCAAAATACACTGAAGAATATGGTTTTGGGTTTTTACGTAATAAAGGGTATAATTGCAAATCAATTCTTTCTTAGGGTAGGGAGAATGACAAATATTGTTTCGGGTATGCAAAATTGCGCTGCTGATAGTTGTTTAGGGGCGCAAATTCCATCAAGTATTGTTTAGGGTAAGCTAATTGCGCTGCGGTACGTGGTTTAGGGTTGAAATCAAGCTTCCAAAATACGTATTTAGGGTGTTTTTTTGTGATGCTTGGACACAGAACCCTATCCATTTCATATGAGATTGCCCCCCCCCCCCGGGGTTTCATATAGAAGTCCCAGTATGCAAATGCTGCATTGCAATTTATTCGTCAAGTGCTAGAACTGCACAGCACCATACAGCATGTCAGGGGTGAGGGGTGTAATAGTCCATTTCACAATGTCCCATTTTTGGATAATTTCACTTCAATGTGATCACAACAAAAATCCTATCTATAACACATAAAACCCTCACTTTTTTTTACACTCATTTTAGCCACAAAGCCTAGTTAGTACTTTGGTAATTTATATCATGATCATGAAATGCCTTGTGGTTATTATATAAAACTTTGTTAACACTTTTAACCCTAACTGACATGTGTTTAGTACAGTAGGCACGTTGTCATGCATTATGGGATTGGTTCAAATAACCCTCTGGGTGAAATGGAGGATTTGAGGGAAATATAGACTCTTGTGAGCGAGAGGAGGAACATAAAATATCAATTAAGGAGGGAAGCGGAACATGAATTTTTTAAATGGAGGAATTTTATGAACTGGGGAATATAGAATTTTTGATAGGGATTAATAAAGGAGGAAGGCGAAATTTGTTGTTGAAATAAACTGTTGAATGTATTTCCCTCTCCCCTTCAGCGTAAATAATGACCGCTTCCTAAATATGACCGCTTCCAAAATGGGCATTTTTAATTAGGAAAAAAATGACTGATAGTGGCATAATTTGGGTTCCAGGACCACATCGTCTCATAGCGGCGCTATTCATGATCATGTTTTCGCTTTATTCCGTTAATGGATTTATTTAAGTATTACAAAAGAACGACTTTCTTCCGTCTCGGATTGTGTGGCGTGCGTCTGTAGGTGCTCGTCTTGTAGTTCAATTAAAGATTGTGGGTTCGGATCCTCCTTTAGGCAGAAAATTTTTAATTTATTATGCTTATATTTGTGGAGTGAGCAATTACAAGAAAAACATCCGAGTCAGCGATTGAAATAGAAAATAGCTGCCCTATAAAAAGATGTGCACGCGGTAGTTTTTGACCACCAACCATGCTCCAGGAGCAGGTCTCCCTCACTACCTAAAAGGACAGATCTTTTTGGGGGCTTAGAATTTTTCCCTCTAACCTGAAAAAGTAGCGACAATTTTCTTTGCGAGAATCATTCTTGATTCTCACAAATGAATTTTGCGGGAATCATCTAATTTGCTACTGTGTTAAGTTCTAAAGTTTACGAGAATCAACATTGATTCACGCTAATCAATTTACGAGAATCTATTCTGGGATTCTCGCCGAAATTCTAGCCCTGTAATTACAGGGATTTAAAATAAACCCCAAAAGATTTTAATCAGGGACCCATCCAATTTTAGATTTAATACATTGGCCTATATAGAGGAGGAGCACGGACCCAGGTCAAACATCATCGTTTACCCCTCACTACAGAAAAGGTTTGACACCTTTGGTAGATAGTAAGGACCCTCTATATCAACGCTAGGTAGGAAGTACTCTCAAATTGTGGTGTCACTTTTTCAATAGGGGCCAATTTAAGTTTACACAGGGGTCAAACTTTTAAAATGCTCCAATCATGTTGAAATGTATGCCATTTTGTCCGTCTAGTCATAAAAATTCCAAAAATGTATAGTTTGTACCATCTATATGGCTTTGTTAAAGATGCTGGGACAAGGAATGCAATCTTTGTAGTCCGGATGATCGGGGAGCGAATGATCCAGGTAAAAACGCCGCTTAATGCATGCTTTATTGATTACACTAAAGCGTTTGATCGAGTGCAACATGAGAAGCTTTTCGAGATGCTCCAGAGTCTGAATATAGACGGCAAAGATCTACGTTTTTTACGTAACCTATATACTGGGACCAGACCGCTGGTCCAGAGCAATGTCAGGCAGTATACAAATATCAAAAGAGGACTACGACAAGGATGCGTGTTCTCTCCAGATATGTTTAACCTGTATAGCGAAATGATCCTGCGATGTCTGCAAGATCTTCCTGGAGTGTTACTTAATGGCCACAATGTCAATAACATCATATATGCTGATGATACCGTGCTCATCGCAGACTCGGTGGAAAAGCTGCAAGCGTTATTGAACGCAGTGACTGACTCAAGTGCAGAATATGGCCTGACCATCAACGCCTCTAAAACAAAATGTGTGGTCATCAGCAGGAGGGGAGACGAATCCTGCAATCTTACTACAGAAGGCACTCGCATCGATCAGGTAGATCACTTCAACTACCTAGGTAGTCTAATTACATCAGACGGGCGATGTGAGATGGAAATCCGGCGCAGAATCGGCCTGGCTCTTAGCACCTTTGAAATAAGTGAAAAGTCTTCCGGGATCATTACATCAAAATAGATACCAAGCTTCGTCTCCTTGATTGTTCATAATATTTCCATCTGACATATGCAGCGAGACCTGGGACATTGACAACACGAGACCAATGCATACTGGATGCAGAGAGATGGTGGTTCTTGCGTCGTTTGCTCCGTATTCGGTCAGAAAGTTTAGCCCCTGTACAATGACCAATTAAGGTCAATGCCCTTTACTCACATTTTCCCACGCCACATCAGAAATATACCAAAGTTACTTTCTGATTTCATATGATAAGATAATCATTGAGATACTTTTCACTATCGAACCAACTTTATATGACTCAGCGTGTCAGGATTCCAGAGGGCCGCTAAAAGGACCCCCGTGGGCAATATTTGATTTTGGTCCATCAAAATCCTTTAAGGAAGTCGTACAGATTTTATAAATCATGATGAATTTAGTTTTAGGGGTTGCATGTAATCTGCTAGACCAAACCATGAGAGTCCTCTAGAAAACAAATTTAAGCGGGGGCCCAGGGACTGCACCCGTTATAACGCCTGCTGCTATAGCTGAACTAGCCTTAGCCCGCCACAACTTGCTTCCGCAGGCTCTGTAAGGGAGAGGCGTTTGGTTTTCCAGTCGGGGAAAACTCATTCGGGAGTCAGAGACGGTAACCAGCAGAGAATTATGTTCCGTCAGTCCATTTTTTCGAAATGCTGTGTTTTGATGAGGGTATGTATGTTTGCATGAATTACAACAGCAGACAGCCTTATAACAAACAAAATATACATGGGAATAGTTTGATGTATGGCCGATGGTGGAAGTCCCCCCCATTCTGGCCCCGCTCTTCAGATTTCAATAGGAATCCAAGAAATTCGGTCAAAAGAGTGGATTTCCACTCGTTTTTCGTGTTGTCCTTCGTTTTAACTACTCAAACGAGTGGAAATGCAACTCTTTTTGGAGTGATTTTTCACATCTTTTTTTGAGTGGAAGTCTTCTTTTAAGTACAAACGCCTTATTTTGTTGGGCGTGTTAAAAGCGTTGTTCGCTCTTTTTCCACGAAGAGGTATAAATTTGGGGTGGAAAAGCCACAACATTGCAAGTTACTCAACATATGTGCAGCCAACAAATGATTGGCAGAATCCCACAGTCATGCCCAGAGTTGGGTAGTTTTCTCATGTAGCAGTACAAGTCCACTGGTTCCATAATTTTAAGAATTAATGACATGGTATTAATGCCTACTAGGATGCATTTACAATTTTCCTAAGCATTAGAAACCAAACTTTGATTGGATACAGCCCAACCCATCACAGTGGTTAACTTCTCATTTCATGACATGTAATGGATGATCTGATCCATGTTCTTGAGAGTACCATTATTTGTACAATGCCCAGAAAACACAAGCTTTTCATTTAAAACCGGTTTCCTGTGAGTTTGAAGTTGTAAATCTCGGTGCAATGGGCTGTGGTTAATATATTTAGGATCTATTTATTGATAAACTTACCCAAAATTGTTTCCACATTGATGAACAGTCCATAACAAGCTCAGACTGTATAATTAAACAAAATGAACTACTAACACTTTCATCACGAGATATTTTGTGAAAATGGATGAACAGGCTTATTTCTGGAAATTGGGGGGGCCCAAATTGGCGAAAGTACCGTGGTAAAAAGTGCTGGTGTGGGTAGGGCACCTAGCTATGAAATGGATATGGTGTTTTAAAGGGGCTGCCATTTCCAAACCCAGGGACATTATTCGGTGAACAGGACTGCAGAAATATGGTCTTTGGGTGTTTTCAATTAAAGGTTTGATGCAAGATTATAGGTTGATGGCCTGAGCATATACCGTGGTTAATAATCTCTCTAATAGTTATACGAGAGGGGTTTGCCTTTGATCTCAAGTATTTACACTAACCTATTGAAGTACTAACATCCTCGCTAAGCGTGGTTTTGTATTTTAAAAGACTATTCTTGTGAGTGTATGTTAGAAAATAGCGTCTGAGCATGAGTTTGCGCACTTTTGGTCTCGACCACAGTGCACAAACGCTTGCTCAGACGCAATTATTAAAACAAAATGCACCGACTACATAATATCTTTACATAACTAGTGAACATGCTCTTTCGTTGGCTGATTCCTATTACGCGTTCTAGTTCCTAGGGAACTGTTAATTAAATACTATTAATAAAAAACAAAACATTTATTAGAGCGCTAAATACCAAGGTTTCTAAGCGCTATACGATAACAGAATCCACAGGCCTTATACACAACTACAACATAAAACAACCAATAGAGCAAGGGGAAATAATAACTGAGCAAGAAGTCTTTTTGAGCATTGATTTGAAACTGGACCAATTGAAGCAGCAGAAGGGATGGTGTATGGGATATTGTTCCAGAGTTTGGGTGCAACCACTGCAAAAGCCGGTCGCCATATAGAAGTAGTCTTGACAAGTGGTCCGGGTTTTAAGTAAGCTGTGGTGCTGTAGCGAAGCGAGCGGTTAGTGGATAATGATATGAGTTTGCTGATGTTGGCAGGGCATATCATGAATGGAGTGGTAGGTGAGCAACAGGATTTTGAATGAAATTCTGTCCTCAATAGTCACCAATGGAGATCATGAAGAATTGGAGAGATATGTTCATGACGATTTGTACATGTGATAAGACGAGCTGCAGAATGTTGAAGTATAGACAGATGATTTTTTGGTAAACCATACAAAAGAGTTCTTGCAGTCAAGAGATGAGAGGAAACAAGGCATGAATGAGGTGCTCAGGGGAATTTGCTATCCAAGATAATGCAAATGAGCGTTTGATAGGAGTGTTGATATCGCTAATAAGGGCGGGCTTTCTTGTAGGGACTTTGGGAAAGATTTAAGAGGCCATTAAACAACAGGGATAATCTCAAGTCACTAAGATACCGAAATTCTGAAGAAATAACTACCAACAGGAAAGTTATGAAGTATACTATTAGGAGGTTACTGGATAACTTAGGGTAATGAATAGGAATTAAATGATTGTAACGACGACTGCATCCAAAGACAAGTCGGTAACATCAGAATTGGTTTGTTTACTGACAACACTAACCAGCCGCATAATAACCTTAATAACAGGCATTTTTTGTCTTGATGATGTTAAGGATGCTTTCGAGAGCAAAAAATAACCGTCCCTGGAATTGACGCAATCACAAACGAGTTTCTTAAAAAATGCGGGCAATGCCCTATTGTTCCTTGACTGATCTGATGTAATAAACTTCTATCTCTCGGTAAAACACCTGCCAATTGGAACAAAGGTGTGATTGTCCCCATTTTTAAAAAAGGCAACCAAACACGATTGGAACAATTACCGGGGGCATTACTTTAAATTCTTGTGTTCTAAGATTTTTTAATCGTATTGTTTGTGACCATATCGCATCGTTTATTGAAAGCAATCATATCCTTACAGCGATTCAGGAGGTTTTAGAAAAGATCATAGGTGCGAAGACCAATATCACTCTTAAAGGTATGCAGCCGTGTTAGTTCAGCAGAAAATAAGCCTACTTACTTAGCCTTCTTGGATTTCCGTAAGACATTTGACACGGCTTAGATGGTCTTCTTTCAATTGCTTGAATGTGGTTAATCGTGGCAAGTTTGAAATATTTCTGGATACCTTGATAAAAGGTCAATGTGTGTTAAATTTGGGGTATTGTGACTGAATTTTTGAGGTGGGGAATGTGTGAAACAAGGCTGGGTTTTCACCAATTTGTTTTGATCTATATAAATGAATTAGCAAAAATTGTTACAGGCCATAATGTCGGTACCCGCATCTTTGATGTTAGATTAGCGTCTGTTCTGGGCTGACGATGTTGTCTTAATTGATGATAACGATAAAGATTTACAATGAGTGAATTGGGGGTATTTTCACGCAAATGGAAATTAGATTTTTAACTTCAGTAATCAAATGTTCTTGTCATTGGTAAAAATCTTAACAATACCAAAGTTTGGAACCTTGGCGACAGTCACATACCCGAATTGTGATACCTATCAATACTTGGGTTTTCGCATCTCAGAAACTTTTCCGACCATGCTCTGTAAATGATTTATTAAGGAAGAATAGACTCATAGTATACTAACGTCTTATTAAAACGGGATTCGAAGTTATCCTGTATTTTCTTAGTGTTTTATTTTTGTCACGATAAATGCTCAAAATGGTTATCCATAGCTCGCTGCTTACAACTTAATTTCCATTACGTCAGTACTATTTATGCAAAGTCATGTAATAATCGTGATCTCTTTAAAAGGTCAGCCTGTTGCCAATCCAAGCGAAGACCGCCACGGGTCATGTACTTGCCCAATCAGCGCGTCGGCGCCCCGCGTGAATCAATCACCCCCTGGTAAGGCAGCACTGAAGAAGGAAAATGCTCAGGTTGCTGTTTGACACACTACCAATAGGTGCGTGTGGATTCCGAATTGTTGTCGTTTTGAAGAGATTCTGGTACATTGTGGATTGGGGCCAAGTTTAACATTTAAATTCACATTTTATGAAAAATATTGTTAGGCTGTGGAAGTTCGAAACGTTTACTTCGTCCACACTTTTGAAAGTGAAGTCATTATTCGTATTAAAGGTAATGAATTCAGTCGGATAGCGCTGATAATAACTTTCGTCATTCTAAGGTTACCGCTAGCTGTTAGGTTTGTACTGTCATGTAAATAAGGATTAACTAAAGGTGCAAAAATATTAGCGTGAAAAAAAATCGAGAAGTAAATCGCAATGTGCATGCTGTACTGTCAATGACATTACACTTCAACACTCACTTGACTTCCATTATTTTTCGTAATCTTAAAAAATCATTAATTTGCATAGCCATATCTGGCAGTGGATGGGAGATATTTGTGTGGGTTTTGTTGTCAAACTCCACTTTTTATAAAATGAATTTGAAAAGGAGAAAGATGTTTTTTGTATACACGATTGCGGCCATTGTTTGTACATGTCCCTATGGTACAGCGGCCTTATCTGTGGACGCGCGTACCTCTGTCGTTTCATGCACAATAGCAAGTTATTGTGTGATACGCGTAAGCCATGACCTTGCCTTCTTGCTCATGTACACGGTACCGGGCCTATTGAATTCGTGATGCTTGTATGTTGTTGTTTTACACGGCAATGTAGGGACCCCATATCGACTTGACGGGATTGTTTTTGCGAATCTTATCTTCAGTAATGATGTTTTGACTGACTAGTACATTATCATAATGAATTGGGAATTATTTAAGGGATTTTCGAAATATAAGATTTTGTTTGTGGAAAAAATGCACATCGTGAAATCTCTTCTCCTCTTTGATTTTTCAATTGTTAAGTTCTTCACGGTCACTATGCAAATTCAAGGGTCATGTCACTGTGATTTTACTGCACAAGCGCACTGAACTGCTAATAACTAGAGAGATAGAAAATAATTATAATGTTGTTTGGGATCTTATTTTAAACTTGTAAAGAAGTT
>JAMKCH010047008.1:0-26108 GCA_023653785.1 Ophioderma brevispina
AGTTTACAAACTGTAAACAACTCCGCGACCTTGACTAAACATTTTGTAATCAACAGCTAAAAGAAGGTCCAAAGCAATCCGTCCTGGGGAGTGAATTCGACAACGTCTTAACTGGGGAAAGCCTATAGACAAGACCGTCCAAAGCAATAGAGTAACTGGGAGTGCTGAAAAGAAAACCTCTGGTTTTGTACAAGGAAGTCAAAGAGACGGCTAAAGTCTCTAGTCAGACGATTCTCGAATATGGTAGCTGCGCATGGGCGCCATTTAAGAAAAAAGCACATCCACCTACTAGAAGGTGCAAAGGAAAGCTGCTAGATTCTGTATGAAAGCACAGACAAAAGAGCAGTGTTACGAGGAGGATGACCGATTGACTGGGAAATTTAGAGGAAAGACGAATGAAAGACCGGATGATAATGACCTACAAAATTCTCAACAACCAGGTGGGCATTGATGCAGAACACACTTGCATAAACAAGAGGGGAGACAAGGATGACCGAAAAAGAAACCAAGGGAACCTGATACCAATGTATCCAGAAAGGACGTCTACAAGTACTCCTTTATACCAAGAGTTACAAGGGAGTGGAACTTGCTGCCAACCGAAGCTAGGGAGGCCCAAACACTGGAAAACTTCATGTGTTATACAAATTCACTTAAAGATAACCGAGAATTCATTATAGTCTAGTATCTATGTGTCTCTGGCTTGAAAGGTTGGCGAATGTACAGCGAAAGCTGAGGAATGCCGACTTACCCTAACAGCAGAAGCAGAAGAAGCAGAAGCAGAAGATGTTGTTGAGTCGTGTGCGACAACTTTCATTTGGCCGGTGTAGAAGTAATTATTGTCCGGCGTACTAATATTCCGGGAACAAGGTGACAATAGGGCAATCGATTCAGTTGACTTTGTCACCCCCGTAACATTAGTTTTCACCCCCCGGGCTTTATTCCGTTATCGTCTATGGAGCCCCAGACGGTGGCTCCCGCCGGACTAATCTGCTTTCACACGGCACAATTTCAAAAATGTCCCCCTCGCGCTCGCCCATAAATATTTTTTTCTTAATCTGAAAGCGGAGAGGAGGGACCAAATCATTACACAATGTTCAATTATACTGCATATTAGCAATGGGTAATGTTAGCAACAAAATATGGTATTTCATTACATATTCCACCTATTTTATTTTACATTAATACCGACAAAGTCACAAGTCAACCTTTGCCGAAGAATTCTGTAAAAAGGGGGGGGGTCACCCTCTCGGGATCGGATGAATTTAGATTCTGCCACCACAACATTCATTCATTGCAGTAAATTGCAGTTTATTTCGTTTAGCCTGACAAATTTCACAGGGTGTGGCACCACAAATTCCTTTCCTAACAATCTTTACGCGCGCAACTATTCACAACCTTCATTCATCACTGGAAAAAAAAAGTAGCTTAGCGCCTACCTTGTGAGGTTGATGAATTCCACAGCGATGCATGTTTAGCACAGAGGCTACATCCTTCCAAGGTGTACTCATACGACTGGCACCACGAATCTTTTATTACGTTCTTGTTTCTTTTATGGCGTGATGAACTTCATCAGAGCCCGACACCAAAATTTAAAGCACCCAATCAAAGCGTCATGCGTCAAAAAAGGTGCGATCTTTCCATTATTCATTGTGTCGTACGTATTAATTCGTCTTTGACGCTTGTGTTTACCATCCACCACATCAAGCGAAACTACATTGTAGTTCTGTACTTCATTTTTAACGGCTGTTGGTGGCGATTTAGCAACAGGACCAACACACACTTTGAAGGGATAATCTCGGAACTGACAACTTAATCCGATCCCGTTTTCGGAAGAGTGATTTGAATGGCGCAACACCTGCATTACTTACCATGCTCATCGCATTTTACTACCAAGCATGAGAAAAATATTCAGACATAATCAAATGGACCCTTACTGAATCACTTCCACAAATGTGAAAACAATTTGGGTGTTTACATTTGTAACAAAGGAGGAGGAACAGTTAAATATCATTAATTTGCATTTTAAGTTCATTTCTCAGCCAAGGATTGTTGATTTTACAGAATGTAAACACCAAAGTAATTGTTTCAAAATTTATGGAAGTGATTTCAGTAAAGGTCCATTTCATATGTCTGGATATTTTTTATATTATATTTGAAAACCATTGTGTACATTGGAACAGCCTAGTGACTATCAGGAATCCATTGAACATAGGACTCCCTTGACGATATCTCCACATATTTCTTCAAAATATCGATTTATGTAATATGGCATTAACCCTCTACCTGGGAACCTGGGCTCGAAGTAGCCCAGATTCGATTCAGTGGTTTCATTGTCTTAGCGCAGGCAATTCTGGCCGAACCTGCCCTGATTTCTATAGACATTTAATACACCTCATGAATATTCAGGAACATTATCATGCTATTTCATTGGACTGATTCTCCTATCGCGAGCTATTCCTAGGAAATAGATGAGAGTTTGCCCTACAAACTCGTTCAGGTCACAGGGAGGTGTAATAAAAAAATACTACATGGGTACATTAGTTATGGTACTGGCTACGGGCCCTTCTTTTTCCCCCCAACCCTCACCCTTCGGGTTCGGGGGTGATAGGGGGGGACCCGTAGCCAGTACCCGGGAAAATAGGGTGCCCTATTTTCCTCTAACAATGTAGTCTTTGTATAATGTCTCGCCTCGGTTGTTTTTCAATGGAACTGTAACCCGATATTTTCTGGTCTGTCCACCGTGGTTGGTTGCATGGGCAACAACCGGCAATCTTTATCAGCTAAATTTGGTGTGCGGAGGCCCGGAAATACTAGCACGGCCCAGGGTTTTAAATGAAACAAATTGTCAAGAAAAATTAGTTCAGGATGAAATATGTAACTTGTTCCAAGTTCATCACTTTTTTATGATTCATCACATCGGTGCTCTTTGGCAATCCATAAAGATTACTATTATTTGCATTAAAAAGTTCAATAAATAGTCGATTTCTTGATCAGAAAGTGTTACTACTAAATGTGTCGCAACGTTTCTTAATTTTTGTAATGATCTGTTTATAAGAGGTTGTTGAGTTCTTTGTATGTACGGTTCAATCATTTAACAGTTTTGGATTCTGTCAATACGGTAATATTTATCCATGATGACACCTTTATCGGCTTCAGGGATGATGAACTTCGTCATTTTGAAGACTTGAGAGTGTTCAGTGGTGGGGATGTGCTTTTACATAGTTTGGTAGCAGTGGTGATTCCCCCCCCCCAGAACCCTGCCCCCCCCCACCAACCCCCATGCAATGACTGACCTTTTGTATAGATCTATGGAGAAGGACCCAAATTCGCCCCTCAGAATATGCCTCGGCACCCCTTTGCCCCCCCCCCCCCCCCCATTTGCAAAGGTCTGGTTACGCCACTCTTTGGTTAGTCGGTGAATCAAGAGGATAGCCATCCAAGAAGTCAAGTAGTGTCGAGACTTAATTTATCTTTTAAAGACTTATTGACAACTGTGACGGCGTCTAAGTCTGCGTATCATTAAACGCAAAAAAAATGACACAAACCCCACCCACACGATATACACTATGCGCTAATTCATTTTGTAAATATCGCCTCTGAATAGTAATGTAAATGGAACGCCAGTATGTGATTTTCAGTGTATATTTCCAATTTTTGACAGATGGTGTGGGAAAGTCGTGTTTTCTACAAGTGCGTACCCAGGGGGGCGCGGGGGGGGCGACGCGCCCCCCGATAAAAAGTAAAGAAAAAAATTCAGGAAGGCGGGAAAAAATAAGTAAGAAAGGAAAAAGGGATATAAAGAAAACGGTTCGATTAAAGGTTACCACCCTGAAATAAAGGTGTGTAAATGTTCATTAAAACCTCAGGGATTTGAGACAATCTCTTTCCACACTTCTTTACATATACGTTATTTTATAGCTGTTGTGTGCACCCCATAATGGTGGCTCAAGGAAGTCAGACCCTGGCCCTTTTTGAAGAAAAATATGAGACTGTCACGGTGAAATTTAGGTATTTTTATCCGCGCTACGCGCAGCTTCTAACCCTATTTCAGACCGAGCTACCTTTGATTGAGGTAACAATGACCTCTTGTGTTAGTATAATGTGCGTCAAATTTAATTTGTCTTCATTCACTATGTATGGGATTGGTGGGAGTGGCCTTCTACTTGAAATTTTGTTGTTATCTTTGTATAGACGGAAATCCCGCGGGACGGGGGGATTTTATTCTACTTTTTATGAGGGCGGGACGCCTATCATATTGCTTTCGTCGTCCTGCGAGTTGTCTTATTATAGTGTAGCATTTTGTTACTTAACTTATTTGTTTAAGTTCGACCACGCAAATTGCCAGGATTTTGTAGGTAGAAACGGAGGTAGAAGGAGGAAGGTATATGATTTGAATCAATACGCAATATATTGGAAATCTGACAAAAGTTTCAAACATCGGAATTCTAAGTGATTTTACGAGAGATCTTGTAGCAGAGAAAGTGTTTTTGAAGAAGGCATAAAATCTGCGTAAGTTGTTGGAGCTCCGAGGGTTAACCTATTGCGAGATGGTTCTACCACTTCAAGTGGCTAGATATTTCTGCTTTGGCTTCCTTACTTGGTGCAGGGGTGTAAATTTTAATTAGTGAAATGGCTGAAGCTAATCTAGGAATACTTTTTAGTTTTGACTTCTTCTACTGTTGTAATATTATTATATATAAAAACCTGTATATAGATATACGGGAATATAGGGATATTTGTAATGGAGAATACGATGAGTATATTGAAGAAGACATCTTTGATTGGGTTGGCCCGTTTCGACTCCTGAAAGCTAAATGGGAAAAATCGCACATCTTAAGTTCATAGCTCGTTGCGAGATCTCATCAAATCCAATATCCCATAATACATTAGTCACATTGTCCAAATATGCTGGTATAGTTTAAAGTTGTAACTTATTATCTGTACATGATGCAGCTAAATACCTCATCTACTGCGTTATGGGACATGGTGAAATCGATCACGTGATCTAATCTCCAAGATTGCTCACCCTAATTTGTGGCCACCGTGGTGAAAAATCGAGTATCACTAATGATCCCATACTACATTGTGTCCGCTAGCTATCCAATAAACTACAACACATTGGTAACAGTGGTGATCATACGAGATGTGTACACCAAGCTACACCTTATCTACTGTGTTGTAGGATTATGGGTGAATTACATTTAAATCCTTTTTCCATCCAATTAATGGATCACTTAAGCACGCAATAAGGGCTGTCCTGCTATGTTGTTTATTGCTCCGCGTCTCAATTTGACAATGTTTAGGCCTATGTGGCTAACAATAGGAAAAAAAAACTATAATGTGCTTTTGCTGGTGGGAACAAAGTTATTTTTAACCAAGAAAATGTTGTAAATGAGAACAAAATTAGCCCAATTGTATATCTTAAACAGGACATTAGCTTATTTGTGTTAAGTATTTTGGAGACCATTTATATACGTGGAGATTGAACATTTGAGAGCTGAGAATTAACAAAGCTATAAACTGACATATTTTGGTCAGTTTTATGATGGGGCCGTTAATATTCAAAAAAACGTTTGTTTTGAGTCGTAAAATTGCGTAATATCATTTCCCACCCTATTTTCATACTTTCCTGCACTTATGACGTAGTGACTTCATATTGCGAATATGGTACTCAATTTTTGATACCAATAGAAACAGTAACTCTTAAGCTTATCTCGCTGGTACATAATTTAGGATAAGATAGCATGGCCATGACTAAATCGTTGGGGGGGGGGAGTGCCAGTTCGGGACTTTGCGAGATTTGGGCGCTGCGCGTACGTGTATACGTTTGTTGCGAATTTGGGTATTTGGTTTGTGTATTGTCGTTTTGTGTGTAAATGCATGTGTAATGAATGTGAGATTTGACATACTTTACCGGTTGTATATTTTGGTTTAATAATAGTCATTCTCATTGTTTTTTTAATAATACTAACGTTAATTTTACTTATTTCGAAAGATTTATGTACTTCTCTTATATTTAACCCACTCACACTTTCCAAACGATCTTCCTGTTTTTTGAAAAACCTGAAATAAATAATTGAGTAATAAATTATGTAATTTGATCCACGTTGATTCATGAATGTATTATTTAAATCATCTTTATTCTGTACTAGGGTAATTTTTTCACAACGCATTATTTACATAATATTTATCAATGTTTTATTGCTGTAATTCTATATGAACAAATAAAGATTGATTGATTATACATTCATTTCCATGTACAAAACGAATTGGGAAATACATGGTCCAGGAAAGGGCACTACAACAATTCTCAAAAGTATTCCAGCACCCATTAATTTATTGTTTATATATAAGTAATTTGGGTCTATTTTTTAAAGCAGCTATCGTATTTGCTAAATCCAAAAATCTAAACAAAAATCCTCCACCACAATCGGTATTTCCGTGTCTGTGACAAGTGCAGGTGTCCTAACATAACCCTGCAAGTGAGAGACCGAAAGCACCGTAATAAAGGCCAAAGTTTGATATTTTAGTCATACTCTTTCCGTACGCTCACGGACACGTCTACTACACACAGCGTAATTGAATGGAGAATTCTATCTTTGAACCCGCTTTTTCTTCATTTCTGTCAATTTTTCAGTTGGAAAAGAATAATTTATGTTATTTTATAAACGAACCGTAGACTTAATGCTTTCACTTGAAGGCAATTTCCTGCGAAGTTTAATATTTTGAACTTCCTTCGGGGGATCAGCTTGATATAGTGCCTTTTTTACCTCATAGCCATTGTTTAAAAAGTTGCTTGTTCCGAGCGTCTTGGACTCTCCCCTGATTTACCACCCGTGAATAGTATCGATTTTGATATCAGAAGGAAACAGCCATATTTATTTTTTCTCATTGTCGTACATGATATTTGGAGCCCGATGACTCAAATCCATTTTATCCCCTAAATATAACCAAAAACCTGCCGTTGTTTAGTGTTACCACAATATTATTAACAGTATTGAATAGGGCTTTGCACATGCAAATTGCGTCTACGCTATGGCAAAACCGCAAGTTTTGTTTCCCACGGTACTGTGATGGGTGTAGGTCTCTCCATATCAGCTAGAAGAACACAAAGAAACACATAAACTCTGCACAAGCTCCTTAAAACTGTCCAGTGCATTCACTTGGAGACAGCGGCAACAATTTGCGACTTTTTCCCAATTGGCACTCCGCTAATGTCAACCGATCAATATTTTTATTTTTTTCTTTCACTAATAGCGTAGGGTCTCAAAGGCATATATATGGCTTGCCAAGTTTTGCGAATTATTCCATTGGACATGCATAAAAATTTCTGGATAGGCGCCACGTCCCAATTTTGTGTAAAAATACTTATCCATTGCGTGTGTTAAGCTCATGTAAACTATAAGTTACAGTAAAATATACTTTGCTTTGTCGTCATTTTGTTTTGTTTTTTACGTATCTTGTACTTGTGTAATTTTTACAGTATTATACTCAGCATCCATTCATCCAACTAAATAGGCCTAAACCGTAAAAGTATATCCTTATTTAAACGATGGTGTCTAAATATAGGCACAGATTCTGCTAGGCTCGGAGTGGTCATTAGTGCTTTTTTATCCCTACATATTCCCAAGCTCTTTAATAACATGTCACCGAATACACACATTTGCAAGACGTTTTTAATTAAATTAAGCTTTTAGAGTAATATAGCCATCCGTATTTTTATTGCAGAATGCCCACACCCTGGTATATATTGTAAAATTTACAATATCTATACTGTGTGTCCCTAGACCCCGGTTGAGAGTACAATTCAGTGCATAAGGTCTACCTTTTGGTAATTTTGCCTCAAAACGCGCACTATTTTTAAAGCCAAATTTTCCGACGCCCAAGTCCGGCAAATTTCCCAAAATTTTTAGTTCCTAATACCCTACCTTTGGGACCCCAATACGTTCCACCCAAGCACTCAGTTCGTAATCGGGCCGACACATCCACCTGAAAAAAAAAAAAATTAGATCGTGCCCCTCCTAAAGGCGCAACTCGATCTGCATTTAATTGTTATTCACAAGCCCCCCACCAACGCGGAAGCCACCCCCTTCCATCCTGCACATGCCGGGCCTCCATCGCCAAGACGCCCGAATAAGGTTCCGGAAGGAACCAAACCAAACCCCCGGAAAAGCGAAAGCCGAGAACCGCGCTATTCTAGTTAACAGGTGATGTCCCATGTAATCCAACCTTGAATATGTAAAACTTTACGTTTCTTGCTTTATTACTAAAACGTAATTTCCGCGCACAATATTATATGAGTTTGAATGGATTTGTTTATTCTTGAGCTTGCAACAATTTTCACCCATCCTGAATCGTACAATTGACTCGAGAGTAATTGGGATATAACATGAGCTGACGACACACACTTCAGAAATTTTTCCTTATTGCCAATTTTTAGTGCCATAAAATGCCATCCACACTATTCTTCAGAGAACTTCAGTCCGCTACTGTTTGTCTGGTGTAGGGCTTTTAATTTTGCTTATTTTGCCCTACCTTTATCCCCCCCCCCACAGGGCAAACCACCACCGACGCTCCCTACCACGACCCGGCGCCTCGACTTTCGTCATGCCGCATACTTCCTGTGTTCAACACCTTATTTTAAAAGCACTGAAGTTGTAGTCAGTAACTCTCTGGATAACCTCGAACAAATTGCCAACAGAAGGTTTGATGGTTTCATCTGAGTTGTACTTGTCCCCACCGGAGACATCATATCAACATCGGCCAAAATCGGACATCGGGAGTGGCTAATTAGCATATAATCCAAAATGGCCAGCCAAAATACAGTCTTTCAACTACACCTGTATCTCTTAACGGGTTGGTTTTAGACCCCATAAATAATATTAATAGTCGAAATATGGTACCTAAAGCTCGGAGTCAGCTGGTTAACAAACATTATGACGTAACCTGTGACGCCTCAGCCAATCTGACTCGCATTTACGTTTCAGAAATTAAAGGTGACAAAAGAAACGCATGACGTAACTATGATTTTGGTGTGAATAATGATAGTAATGGCGTAAACATGCTATAAAACCAACCACCAAACACACAATCATACAAATGAGAATGATACACATAAGCATGGGTTATATTGCCTAAAATACTCTAAATACAATTTCAAAGTGCAGCTAGCCCACCTTATCATTTGCTGCCATCAGGAATTGTCATTCCATTCGCATCGCTTAGGTTATCAGCCAATTGTGAACCAGCTACAAGCCTGTTCGTATATTGAATATATCGACAAAAAACGGAAAACGAAAAAACACAGACACATTTAGATTAGATTTGAACCATGGTAATTTACGTCCTCTCCCTGCATCGTTCAAAGTTTTATATTCATGTCGTACTTGAATTTGGGCCTGCTCTAGCGTGGGCTATTTAATATTCCAAGTAAGCCCTCACTGTTTTCAAGTTTTATTAGCTTAAGTGGTACAAATTTATCTTTGAATCATATGGACTTTAATAGTGAAAATTAAGACTAATTGATAAACGAAGTGGATTGTGGAGCAATTGGGACTCGGAGATTGGGACACAGTTGCATGTAAAGTCTATGGAATAATATGAAGCTTCAGGCTCTATTGTTTTTCTTTATCGTTAACCACAACAGGGCGTAATCCAGGATGACATCCTCCGGGGGTCAAACCTGACGATGAAAGTTTGGCGCCCCTTTGGAAATTGACAAATTGCAGCCCATTCACATCTTCTTGAATGTGCATAAACACACATTATAAATAAAGTTATTACTAGCGAGCGCCCCTGCGATCCCACAAATTTTTCAAATAACAATGATTAAATTTCCCAACCTCACGAGTGTTACTTAAATCACAGACGGTGTTTTTCGCGCCCCTTTCCGTATTTTTTTTCACCAGCCCATTGTCCTTTGGTTTTTCTGTTTTTGTGACACCCCTTATTATTCCTCTTAAACCCATGGCCTTTGCTATTTTTGCGCTCCGTTTCCTCCTTCACTTATTTTCCACCCTCTTTCAGTTTTGCGATCGCCCTTATATTTTTCGTTAACATATCCACATCTCTTGTTTTTTGCGCCCTTTGTCAAGTCTTTAAGACTTTTCTTCCTCAAGCTTTGTGCTTTTTGCGGGCGCCCCTTTCTCTTTTATTCCGTTTTTGCTTTTCTGTCTCTCTCATTTTTGCTGCACCTTTTTGTTTTCTTAGTTTTCACTTTTCGTTTCCAATTTATTCCACCACCCTACCCTGTTTTCCTCTGCATTATTTTGCTATTTTTTTGTCCTTTTTTATCTATTTTTTCTTGATTGTGCCTTTATTAATTTTTCTATACGTTCTTCATTTTCTCATTTTTTTGCAACGGTTTCCACCCTAAGTTTATGATCTTCTTAGCTTTCCCTTACAGATTCTTCCTTTTCACCTGCTTAAGCTTTTCTATCTCTTTCCCCTTTACAATTGTCCCTATCCCTTCCCTTTTCATTCTTCTTTCTCTTTCGCTCCCATTCCATCTCTAATTTTCTTTCGTTTCCTCTCCTTTCCCTCTCCTTCTTCCCCCTTCTCCTCCCCCCTTTCCCTTTTCGTCTCCCTTTCCTTCTTTTTCTCTTTTACTCGTGTGGCCGCCCGTTGGCCCACCCGGGGGCAAGTGCACCCCTCCCACACCGCGCCCCTTTGCCCCCAGGATAGCGCCACTAAGACAATATCTTATTTGAATTGATTATGGATTAAAACCTATAACTAACTCCCGCTTTCATTAGAACATAAATATTGTTGTGAGAAAATGGTAATAAATAATTGATTCAATTAACAAGTGGCGATTGCGTACTACAAGGGACACCGATAATACCTACAATATTAGAAAACATGTTTATTATTCACCCATTATGTTGTCTTAATACAACTTCATTAAGATACAACTTAAATAATGAATTGTGGGGCACTCCATTTCCATGCCTAATTAAAATAGACTAACTTTTCGAGGGCTCATTAATTATAGAACTGCTGGGATTATGCATTGGAAATGGGACACAGTACGTTTGAAATTTTATAGTCTAAAATCTGTTCTGTTTTTTTTCTCATTAAAAGCCACTTTTGAATCTGTCACTATTTTAAAATATATCTTCTACAATTTACGTGATTTACATATTCATTAAAATTCCAAAAGAATGTTCTTGATTAAATAATAATTACAAAGTATTCTTAATTAATCAACGGAAGTCTACCAGAGGAATGAGAACAAGCTGCTATATCGGCCCATGAGACATTAACACTCCTGACCGTATTGCAATTAGATTAATTTGTGGCGTATGATTATCAGAAAGAAATAATCATCCTACATGATGTTTACTTTTAAAGAATGGCTAGATTATAACATTGGTGTTATTCTCTTTAATCCATAGACTTGTTGCATGCTTTTAACTGTGAGCTGCCCAAGGTTGAGGCATGCGACGCTTTAAATTCATACTTGTCATTAGATAAACACAGTTTTCTACAAAGGTTATAATATACCCTATTACTGTTACATTTTGTGAATGGTTATTGGATTTACTTTGCAAATACTTTGTTGTGCTTCAGCATAAGCTACTTGCAAGAATTCACTTTAAGCACAATCTTAAGGACTTTATGCAATATATCCATATTTTCTTTAGCCATTTCGTTGCCAGTTCGCCTACCCCTCCAACAAAGTATTTCCATAAACCTACCACTTTTTTGTCTATATTTTCATGGGTAACATTTTTTATCATAACTCTTAAGAGACCGAGCCCTACGGCATATTTGATAAATATTCAGCACTGATTGGACAATTTCCTTTCAGAAATATGGTTTACTTTTATATGCTAGTATTCATAGTTTGGAATTATAAAGGTTAAAGGCTGACTCAAGATTTCGAAATAATAAATATTTTTGCATAGAAATTTAAAAATAGACAACTAAGAATTAATGACACCCCCTAAATGCTTAATTCCAAATTTAGAAATGATAGGATGTTTCGTTTTCATGGAGTAAACATTTATGTAATATGTATAGATTTTTTCTCATATATTAAGTGTCTCTACATGTGCCATAAGATACCGTGTGTAACAAAATTAACAAAATTTCCTGATCCGAATTTTATAACAAGTTTGTGATTTTCTATATTATGAAGACGTCGATTTGAGCTTGTTTATTTTCACATAGTGAAGTATACAACTATGGACAGCCTTACGTTCATATCCAAAAAAACACGATTTGTTTTGAAATTTGAGTGCGCCCTCACTGGGAAATCGCTGCAGTCTGCCTTAAAGCTAAAAATGATCGCGGTACTTGAAATTTGCAGACGAAGCGCACTGGAACATCCCCTCACTTCAAGACGCCTGGCCATATTGGTTTAATCTTGGTCATAGCCTAGACCTAGCATGCTGTCTATTTCGATTGCAAAGTCTTAGAATCTCCACAACGTTTTCAAATTATTTTATGCCAACTGTACATAAATGTTGAGAAGGGTGAGCTACATTACAAGCCGGAACCAGGTGTATGAATTCCCCATAGTCAGCCTAAGCTAAACTTCGCGCACTCGTGGTCGACAGTGTTCGATGTCGTCGTTCGCTTTTGTGTGAGTTTTTGTCGACATCTGCAACTTGCTCTGGCCGATACACCCTACTATATCGAATATTTTCAAGAACAACTCCCAAATAGCGCTTGGGTTGACCAGCAAATTGGGATCTTCCTGCTTTGTCCACTACACCAGATATTCCTTTCACTGATGAATGTTTTTCTTATAAGTGTTTCTCAGGTGCTTAATGACATTATTCTTTGTCATCTTTTTCAGGCAATGCTCATATCCATAAATAGTCCATGCTCTGGGTTGCATCCGATAAAGTATATAGATCCCCGCCTATAGTAGATCCGTTCACATAGATTTTCCCATGATATATCTGCCACAGTAGATACGCCCATAGTAGATCCAACTACAGTAGATCCGCCCTATAGATCCCCTACAGTAGATCCACCCCCTACATACGATCCGACCACATATATCCCATAGCAGTAGACTCCACCCCAGGTATAAGAATCCCACCCATAAGAGAATCCCCATCAAAGGAGTAGATCCTGTGCTTTATGTGGTCACTGATGTGTACAAACTGGAACAAGCTGCTTTTCTAAATACTTTAGACTCCCGATGACTCGTAACGTACATAATAATAATCTCGAAATACATACAAAAACAAATTTGCGTGTGTTACGTCATAGACCCGTCATAGTTCGGTTTTTAACAGCGTATTGATTTCTTTGGTGTCATATTTGTATCTACTATAACATATTTGGTGGGGTCTTAAACCAACCATTTAGGAGGTACAGGGCATCAAAGTTGCCTTTTGGCGGCCATTTTGTGATTTATGACTAAGTATGCCCACTTCCCATGTTCTGATTGGGGGGCCGATTTTGGATATAATGTTTAGGAGGGCGGTTTATTGTAACAATTTAAACCAAAAACCTTCGTTGTCAATTTGTCAGTTTCATATTATCCTTGGCTTTAGATTTACTATCCTATTGATTCAATAATGCTTTGCACAATTTTCTATACTACGGACCCCAAACTTAGATAACCAAACCTTTGGATACTCAACTTTTTATGGGGTTTGGCAGCCCCACTTTGTTACGCGTTTTTGCAGAAAATGGCGAAGCAGTATTGCTGTCCATACGTCGACCATGTGTATTTATTATTATGATGAACCATATATTTTTTATTGAATTTAAAATCGGTTTCTATCAACTTGTCTTGAGACTGTTTGTCAAATTTACTAGAAATTTGCAGGGCTTCCACGCTTCGCCGCAGGGAGGGGTGCCCCTCCGCCACCCACCCACCAACCATTATATAACCTTACAAACGAAGAATTCTGCGTTTCTCCGTCGTAACTTAAATCCGTTGCTTATACCTCTTAGCATTATACCCATGCACCTGGCGTTCAAATCCTTTTGTTTTTAACCCCATTTGCTGGACTCCGCCCACACTCCACATGCTAACTTATTCCAACACAACCTTAATTCACTCCATCAGTTTAAAGATTTTAGCTGGCTTGTTGTTTCATACTGGAAGCAATATTAATTATGCTATATATTAACCACTTTACCCGGTTCATTATATCCCGGCCCCATCAGCCTGTGATGAGTAAATATTGGAAAGACAATATCGCAAGCTTACATCCCTCCCGCACCCACCCTCAATGAACTACACACTTCCATATCTTTCATTCAAAAAGGGCCGCCGAGTTGGTCCGGGGCCGGGATATAATGAAAATTCAGTGGGCCATGGCTTTCAAGAAATATCACCTGCACGGCGTTCGAATGCGAGAAAATGTCAACACCCAAACAAGATATATACAAAAAGTCCACTTGGTAAAATCTACTATTTTATTAAAAGCCGCCCAGCGGCCTCGGACAGGAGAAAATGCCCCCTTTATATCCTAATTTTAAGACGGTTTCCACATACTGGATATTGGTCGGGGTCCGCCATTTTATCAGGTAGTGGTCTACACAGGACAATGTGCACTTTAATCCCCCGCCCCCCCCGGGGGGGGGGTTCTCAAGTGGTTTTTTTCGGGTACCAATCATGCTCTTTCCAGGGGTTCTGAAAGTTACCCCGAACTGTACGCAATTTCAGTGAGAATATACCCCTAACGTGACCAGTATTCAGTTAAAATATATCCACCCGTTTTCGGTTACAAAATATACCCCTAACGGGACCAATTTGCGTTAAAATTATACCCCTTAGCGGGACATGCTTTCTACGATGAATAAAAAATATCCTTTTAAAGAACCCATATATGAAAAAATAACACAACACTTGTACGAACTGTACGAAATTTAACACTACTGCAGGTCTTGATTCTTAGACTGACATGTAAAATTATTTTCCCATTTTTCCGAATGAACCAGTCACAATCTTACTGAATTTGATACCCTCGAGCGGACTAGCTATGATTTTGGGGTGGAATTTGATACCCCTAGCGCGTAGTCCGCATTGCAGCGTAGTCCCGATCTGTTTTTTTGGACGAGCATAGGGTACTCCGAACCAAAACCCCAAGAACCCTCCCGGGCTTGCTTGCATCCAGGGCAACTGTCTTGGAAAGTTAATATTAACTTTTTTTTACCCTTTGCGAACAAATACTAAGTATAAATTATTAAATGTCATTAAAAATAACGCCCGCGATGTGCCTTTAAACCCTAGAAGAAGCGCCCGAATGACGCCCCTGGATTCTGCTAGAGAGCCTTAGCCGCGACAACCATCCCCCCGATCTGTACCGCTTTTTTTTGGTGGGGGGGAGGTCAGCCCGAAAATCCTGGGCTGCACCGTGTGAAAACATACCTGGTTACTCCTAGGTTCTCCATAATCGCGATCAAGCTTAGTGTTTGTCCACTTGTAGTGTGTCACCACCACCAGATGACCTGAACCCAAACCTGAAATGAAAAGATCCCACAACAGCAGTGCAGAAGTTAGGTCTTAAAAGAGCTCTTAAAGGAGGGAGTGAATTAATCTGAGTATAAGGGATACCGCCCGTACTTTGTTCGCTCAGAGGTAAACTACAGTATATAGGGATGTCATAGATATTATAGGCTTGTCCCAAATTCACTGACTAATTCGTTAAAGGGGGATGACCTGATTTAAGCTGATATAGGTAATCTTGATAAAATAACTTCACCCCAAAACACCGTGTGTAAAGTTTCCGCGCCGATATTTCAATCGGTTTGAGATGTGAGAGATAAAAACGTGATTTTGTAACATCCCCATAGAGTTAATAAAATGAATTCTTAAGATTGGTCGACCACAAGGGGGCCACACATTTTCGCTCTCTTAACATCCAAACCAAACCTCGTGTAGAATTTCACAGCGTAACTGAGAAAAAAAGTAGCTTTCTTCAGATACCAACATTTTGACCACTTCGGCGATTAGATAAAATCTGGGGTTCTGGGGACGGATGATATCAGAGACTTCTTGAACCAATGAACTGTGGAGCTAGATCCGATGTATTTGGGCTCCAAGTACCACAATAGAAACAAAACGGAAGGTGAGAAAGCAGTTGAGAGAAATGAAAAATTGTTCCGATGATGTCTATGCGTTCTTCTGCTATTGATATGAGAGCGGCACTTGCACATAGAGTGGGGGAGAAATTAAGAACCACTTGTGGTCTCACCGTAGTAACTGTAGCCAATTGAAACTAATCTCTCTACAACACCAAACCACTGTTTTTCCCTACACATCATGTCTTAAGTATACCCATCATCATGAATAGACATCAGGCAGGCCTTTTCTAAGGTCATGCTTGATATAGACGTCATTGAACGTGGCGGCGTTTTTCTAATGCAAATAGTAACATCATTGCTGATATGTGTAACCAATCTCCAATTGCGGTGTTCCTATGTCGGCAGGAAACGAACCGAGGAATCTATAAACCCCACCGCCCAACCATACAGGGAATGGTCCTTGTCATCGAGAGAGAGACAACATCGACAATATGGAACGTGCTATATATGTGAAAAACAGGCACACAGTAGAAGCAAACTCAACGTCTGATGAAAACAACATCGAAGTTCTCACCATTGAGCTCAGCTCTGTCATAGTTAATCCGTCTACAAAACCTCCATCAGTAGACTTCAAGCAAGCCATCAAATCAGCTTGGGCAATTCCACCAAACCTCACTTCTGTATTGGCGATTTCAACAGCCATAGGTACCCAATGGGGTACAATGAATACTAACAAAGACGGACCAAGAGGTCGAAGAATGGATACAGTCAACATCTACGTCCCCTTCACGACTCTAAGCTTCCGCCATCATTTCATAGCGCCCGTTGGAAGAGAGGTTACAGCCCCGATCTAGCTATTGTTAGTAAAAACATCTCTAACTTGTGTAGCAAGATTGTTCTGGATCATTTTCCACTAACTTCACTAACCTGGATCAGAACGTGAAGACAATTGCTCCAAAAACCCCATAACTATGACAAATTTGCCCAACAAGTGAACAAGACTGCCCGGAGATTCATACCCAGAGGCTGTAGGACGGAATATATACCAGGCCTTTCCAAGAAATGTGCTAGAGAATATCAAGAGTATATCACCATGTTTGAAGCTGATCCTTTTTCGGCTGAAACAACTGCTAAAGGGGAGGAAGTTTCGGAGAGGATCTCCCAGGCAAAGATCACTCCCTGGCATACTTTAATGAATCCAGTAACACCAAGAAAGCATGGTCTACCATCAGAAAGCTCCGAGGGAATCCAACTGACCTCCACAGCAGCCAAATGTCACCAACCCAACCAAGTTGCCCACCAACGGCTTTTAAATGGCAAGTTGACAGCAAAGCAGCCCAAGGAAGATCAAACTAGACCATAAGAGGTTTGTGGCGACCTGGTTTCACTCGCCCCTTCAACATGACGAATTGGAATCCGGTGTGGTAACCCTCAACCAGGAAAAGCATTAGGCCTGATAACATTAACTGAGCAGCTGAAAAATTTCGGACCAGTAGAAAAGGAATGGCTGCTTGAGCTCTCGACAATGCTGTCTTATTTCCCAAGGTTCCCAAGATCTGAGGAACGGGAAAGCCACATATTGTGGCACTCCTATAAAGCCTGGAAGATCCATCTAATCCCAAAAACTATATACCAATATCACTCCTCAGCCATACCTACAAGCTCTTTGAACGTCTCTGCTCAATCGTATCGCACTGTGATTAGATGAACAACTCGTTCCAGAACGGGCAGGTTTTCAGGCCGGGCCAATCGGCAACGGGCCAAGTACTCAACGTAAATCAACACATTGAGGATGGTTTGGAGAAGGTATGGTAACCGGAGTAGTGTTCGTCGACCTATAGCAGCCTACGACACGCAATCACAGAGGCTGCTCCATAAAGATCTGGAAATCACCAAGGATATCCGCTTGACTGAGCTTATCAAAGAATTGCTGGCCAAACAGGATGTTCTTTGTTCAGCTGGGAGCAAGGAGGAGCCGTTGGCGTAGGCTTAAGAATGGTCTACCACAAAAGAGTGTGCTTGCACCTCTCCAGCTTATGTTCAAATCTATACCCAACGACAACCTGGGAGTGCGGAACCTGTGTTTTATTTTATGCAGACGATCTTTGGAATTAGCGCACACGATGCCAAGACTTCACAGTTGTTGAAGGAGACTCTCCAAAGGCTTTGGATGAACTAACTTCCTATTATGAGGAAAACCACCTAAGTGCAAATTCCATCCAGACACAGGTGTGTGCTTTCCAACCGTGAAGGCAAACGTAAGCTTAAAGTTACATGGTCTGGAACACCTGGAGCATTGTGATAACCCTGTAACCTAGGAGTTACGTTGCACCGCACTCTCTCTTATAGACCCACCGAGAAGACGAAGAGTAAGTATGTTCACGCAATACAGCTTGAACAAACTCAATAGCACAAGATGGGGTGCTCGCCACATACCCTGATAAGATCGACGGCACGTGCCCTGTGCTACTCAGTGCAGAGTATGCTTGCCCCATATGGGAAAGATCAACCAATGCCAAGAGCTTGATCCAGCGTCTAACTGCCTCCTGTCGGCTTATCACGGATGCCGACCACCAACACCAACGGAAAATTTACACGTCCTAGAAGGAATTGCTCCACCAAAATCCGTCGTAGCCCGTAGCGAGCAGGGCAAGAGCGTAGGCTGCCAGTATCTAAACTGAAGCACCCTTGTTGGACAGATACCTGCTGCCAATCGCCGCTTAAATTCAGCGAGAGTTCATTAACAAAGTCCAACTTCTTGAAACAGTCTCTAAGGAGCTGAAAGAGTCGCCTTATGGAAAGAAAGACTTCGCATCAAACCATTCAATTTGGTATTGAAATGGTGAGCATCTCCCACCTGGAGCTGACCACCTGGAGCTGACTCAATGGGCTGAATGGCAATGCTCAACAGATTGAGAACCAGAATTGGCCGAAATAAGGTTTCCTTGCAGAAGTTAGTCCACCTGGAAGCAGATCAGGACACAACCAGTGGTTGTGAACAGAACCACCGACAATGGAACACTCTCTTGAGTTGCCACATTGCTGGGAGGCAACAATGCCACAAACAAGGACATTGCGGAAATTCAGTTGAAGAGCAGATGTGTACTCTCTATGGCTGGATTCAAGTGAAAACACAGGTTTGGACACGATAAGAAAGAAGGCTTGCACATACTCCCCCTCAAGTACTGCGGGAAATAACTTGTGGTGTTTTGATGGTTAGAAGCACATTATGCATATTGCAAAAGCCCTATCAATAACTGTGCTCACAGCAGTGCATCTTTGAGGAAAAGATTTCAGACAATTGGAGCAATGCTGTAATCATTTGTTATCCACAAGAAAGGGAGTATTACTGTCCTTGGCAAATAAAGACAATCAGTCTTCTTTAAAAAAGTATACAAGCTCGTCTCCAAGATATCACAAACAGACTCACTCACTACCACCCTAGATATCAATCAACCAAGAGACAGCCGGATTTAGGCGTGTTTTTTCCACAACTGACCACCTTCCTTGTCATCAAATAGCTGATAAAAAAGATCGGGTAAATACCAACTTTCCTTGATTATGAGAAGGCCTTTGACAGCATTGAGATTCCCGCTGTGCCCTCCAAGTGCTTATTGACCAGGGGCAGTGACCAAGCATTATAATATATGGGGACTGCTACCATTCAAACTCCCACAAAGAAAAGCAATCAAAGATCTTATCAAAATGGGGTCAGACAAGGAGGCATATGTCGCAAAACTTTCCATGCTGCCTCTGGAAGCCATCATTCACAAGCTAAATTCGCGACAACAAAGGTATCAACTCATTAATGGTTATGAGCCGTTTGCAGATGATATTGTTATCTGTTCTGAAGAAGACCCAAATGAACTAGAAACAATGTGATACAGGAACTTACCTGAAAGCAACAGGGTGGGATTAAAGGTCAAACATGCGAAAACAAAGACCATTGTCAATGTCCACACCACAAGAAGCACTATCTATTCTGGGGTAGGTCATCAATATGAAGCATAACACCTGATGCAATTAGCGAAGGAAAGCTCAGGATGGGGTGCCTGAATGAGGTTATGATAAGTAACATGCCACTATGACTGAAACGAAAAAGTGTTCAACCAATTGTGTTTGCCTGCTATGACCTATGGTGCAGAGACTTGGTCAAGACACAGAAAATGTGAAAAAACTCAAGGTATTCCCACATAGCATGGCATCACCAATCGTGACAGGAAAACAACGGTGTGGATCAGAAACCAGACTCAAGCTACAGACATCCTCCACTGATGCAGTGACAATCAAAAGAACTTGTCTGGCTTGGTCCCGTGCCAAGGCAGACGATGGGGATGGACCAAGTTAATAACCGAATGGAGACCTAGAAATGGAATAAGAACATCCAGGAAGACAAAGTAATGGAGATACGATATCACCCCAGTTTCCTAGACATAACCTGGATGAGAAAAGTCCAAGAATATCTTTGTGGTGTCAACTTGGAGAGGCCTTCACCTTGCAGTTGATCGATAAGTCTGATGATGGGCTCCTTAACATGTTTTGAAATATTTTCGTTTGAATTCGTTGGGGGGGGCGAGTGCTGGGCGAATAACGCTTAAAGTGTCACGTAGAGAGCCGGATGAGATTTGTTTCCCCAGCAATTCTTTCCCAACATCCCCTACATCGGTAACTAACATTTGAGACAGTCAAAACTATTCCCTTATTTTAATCCTATGAACTCCATCAATAATTTGCACCATTTTCTAATCCAAATCGGAGCAACTTTTGGTTTTTGGCTGTGTTTGGGGCCTCTAACCTCTGAAACTAGGCTGTAGATTTCAACGATACCTTTTCTGATCTTTATGGTTATAGAACACATCACGTGGTATAACTTCAACACAATTGGATCAATTTACAAATTTGACCCCTGTATAATCATTTTTTTGCGGCCCCCCTCTCCTCCTCAAGGCACGATTTGCGCCTTAAGAATCACTTTTAAAGGGGTCCCTGTCAGGCGTGTGCAACATATTTAATAATCACCCAAACCTTTTTGTCGCTTGATTTGTACAAATGTCTGCTAGCTCCAGGGTTGCATTGAGATGTCCTCCGGAGGGCTCTCCGATTTAATTGTGACAACTTCAAGAACTACGGTGGTGTCATATGCTCCTGCGGGGGGGGGGGAGGCACTCACCTTGAAACATGACAGGGATGTGCAAAACAGTATCTTAAAGAAAGTTGTCGGAGCTATCGGTACTGGGTGTCTTGAGCAAAAAGGGCGGGTATATCAAAGCGTGAAAAGGGGTCAGTATAAAAAAAAAAAAAAACTGTGACAACTCGTTTTAAAGGGGGGGGCATTTAGTACTCTGCTGAAGGGACCATCGCCGGATAAGGAATGAATGACGCCCTCTATAGTTTTCATGAGCACGGATGAACTTGAAAAGTTCCGCATTATAAAGCAGCATGCTCCAGTTTACCTTTGGCTGGTTTTCCAAAAAATCCACTTCACACAAATTCCAAAAGTTGCTTTATGTAAAATTATAATACAGGCTTCATGGGCAATAATGAAATTTCCCCAAATATGAACCCTTCCCCCCCAAAAAAACCAACAATTTTTTGTTTCTCCTGGGGGGGTCTGAACACTAAATGGAATTGCCAAAAACAACAACAACCTATTACTACATACCTTACCCATACACTTGAGGTAATACAATGCTAATCTCCCCAAGGGCTCGTTCAGTAGCCTTTAAAGAGCACATGTTACACCAGCTTTACCAGCATGTTCTGGGTATCATAAATCACTAAAACACAAGGGTGGTAAATTTTATCAATAAATGGTGAATGAAAACTATTACCTGCGCCATGGGATTGAGATAGTGCATTAACTTGCTCATGATATAAATAGCGTGTTCATGGGCCATGCTTCATGCTTTGTTCCCATTGTATTGTATTCCAGAGTCTGCCAGATGTGAAGACGGATTTCATCCCTAATCTTGGGGTAATTGGGATTGGGGTATATTATAAAGGCTGCCTTATGTAGTCCCTTCTACCTAATGAAGGGACAACAGGTCCCTCTAGGCAGCACTAAAAGCTCCGTAAACAAGCGCATCTAATGCAACTTCTTCCTGTTCTTCTCCATTTAATAATAAATGGTCATAGAAATGGATGCATGCTCCCTTTGCTTTTTCCAGAGCCCGCATACCCCTGAATTTTATCAATTTTTTCTAATTTTTTCTTGATCCAATTTCAGTTCTAGTTCAGTTCATTTATTTCAACCATTGATCCATACATACAAAAGTGTAAAAAAAGATTATTAGCGGTGGTGTGACCAAGCAGAAGCAAAGCTCGAGTATTGTCCACCCTTAACCCCTTAAGTTACAAACAGAACATACATGTGCAAGACGGACGTAAACGAAAACATGTGCAGAGTACAGGACAAAACAAAACATATGATACAATACAGAGTGCAATAGTTGGCAATGACAAGTTTATTAACTGATTAAGTTCATTTGTAAAGAGGCGCATAAAACAATATAAATGCTTTGCTTTTTCCCAGTAGGAGCCAATACCCCTGAGTTTTATCAATTTTTTCTATTTTTTCCCTTTGATACCCTGTATTTTGGGGATAAAAAAACACCTTGCGTACATGATAAAAATGTTAAAAAAAAAAAAAAAAAAAAAAAAAAAAAAAAAAAAAAAATGAATGATTATAGAGGGCCTCCTCCTTCTGTCCTTAGCCGCCTGTCCATCCGGTGATTGGATCCGTTAGAAATTAGTGGCTTCACATGGTTCAATCACTGACCTTCCTAAGGTCAGGGGGTTCAATCAGTGGTAGAGGTAGCATGCAGTATGTGATTCAATCACGTGGTATTTTTAAACACTGCCATTTTGCCAAACTGGATAGCTTGACTAAATTGCTGTCTCCTAACAGTGCTTTGCAAAAAAAAAAAACACACCAACACGCACACACAAAGAAGAGCACGGGTAACATATGTGGAAAAAAAAAGTATTGGGTCATTGGTTATTGGTAATGCAAAAAGGCGGGACCCTTGTGGTACTAAATGGGGACATTGGGTACGAGATGAAAAAGAGGGTCATTGGGTAACAGATAAAAATAACGGGGACCTTGGGTTCATCAGGGATATGGTCAAAAAGAGAGGTCCATTGACTTTGCCCATGCACACGTACTCATGAGATAGGAAGTGCCCCCGGCACATGCTCAATCCTAACATGGGAAACCCTAATTAAACAAGGAGAAATGACAGCTTTCCATAGTCTATACTCCTGCAGACCTTTTTGTTCAAACCTATATAAATAATAGGCTATAAAGCTAATTAATAGGTACTTTTCATAAAGGCTTGCCTCATGTGGTCTTTGTAGTTAAATGAAGGACAAAAGATCTCTAGGTTCACTCTTCGAACCCCATAACAGAGGGCACCTATGCAACATCTTCCTGTTCTTTCATTTACGTCATAAAATGGTCACGAATGGATGCATGCTCTAACTTTGCCTTTTCCAGATATCATGTCAAGTTGTTCAATACTTTTTCTCATTTTCTCTCGATACAAGTGTTTTTGGGGATCAAAAACACCTTGCCTGGCCGCATGATAAATGTAGTTTAAACCGGCGTTGTAAAACACACTCAAAATTGATGGTGAAAGTGAAATATAACTATGAATGATTATAGAGGGCCTCCTTTTCTCCTTATTCATCAAGTGTAAATCATTTATCCCCCGGGAAAAGAAGGTTCCAAAACACGCACTTCGACAACGCAAGCGCAGTTGTCCACGCGTGCATCCCGAATTTCGGCAAGCGAAAATTCCCATTTAAACCCAAAAACCCACTTTTAAATATTTATAATATTTTTCCCCAAAGTGATTCTTGGTATTTTTGATTTGTTATAAACACACTCGCCTGCTACATTGATGCAAAATATTGGGACTGAATATTTTTTCCCGGGTTTTGGGTGTTTTTGAGGGACCTCACGACCTTCTAAAATTCTCTCTTACCACCGGCCGGTCCATTCGGCTTTACTGTATTTTGCTAAACAAACAGAACCCCATTGGATTAACACGCTTTATTCCGTCCCGTGCATGCATACCGTGCATACCGGAATAAAGCGTGTAATCCAATTGGGTTCTGTTTCGTTTCGCAAATACAGTAAGCCGTCTCTCCACCTTGCTGTGCAAACTTTCTCTTACCAACCGGCCAGGGGATCTCGCAAGTTCTAACTTGCAGTATTATTATGTTTAAGATCCCGCAAAACGTTTTTCTAATATTTTCCATAGTAATTACCTTTTTTCTTTGCTTTATAAATTTTCAAATCAAACACTCAAGCCCGAGGACTTTCGAAGACCACTCCCCGGCCGTATTCCAAAAGGTGTTTAGCGCGAATTTAAGCTAGCAAAACGTTTAAATGGTGAGATAAACGTATGGCTTACGTAAAACCAATTCCAGAAAGGAGTTTAAAGTTAAACGCATTTTAACATCCGCCAAAATTTATCGAAATTTAAAAACTAGGTACGGGGCTAGTTTAAGAGTGTTTTAGTTGTGTGTTTTCGCCAATGCACGGTTCATGCACACATCCAATTGACAACACACTGTGCACACCATTTTCTCGCTAGTTGGTGTAGGACCCTAAAGCCTATGGAAAGCCATGATACACTGTGCGCTCAACCATTAAAAGACAATCGGGCCTTTTATCACGAAGTCAACGTTTTTACCATACGACGATGTCAACTTGGTTTTTTAAAAACTTCTGTTTAAGTAACCAAATTGTTACAAATATTTAAACGCGTTTTGCATCAACGCAATTTAAATTACGACGGGCAATTTTAACTAAAATCGCGTTTAGCTAAACAAGTGTCTCTGAATACAGTGGCCTATATTTTAACGTTCAATAACGTTTTTACTACTGGTCGAGGGAGTTTGAAAGACAATTCAATTTGCTTGTTTCATTTGAAGCAAATTGATTAAAGTACCTATTTTTTTTTTTTTCATGAACGCTGTAGTAACTTGGTAACTATTTAGAGAATAAAGTTATGATTTTTTAAAAAACGGGAACTACTATCTTAACGACGAATTGAAACCAACGATAACGTTATTTAAGTGGAAGAAAGAGGCCGGAGCCTTGGTCTTCCACTAAAATGGCATCCCCTTGTCAAATCATAATGAAATAATTTCAAATATCATTTAAAGACAACAAATATCACATTTTAGGAGTCCTCATTTAGGGAAAGTGTCACATTTCGGACGCCAAACACTGTTTGGCTTTGACGTCGTCGGCTACAATGTTGAACCCTTGTTTTAAAATTCATTTTGGCTGTTTAAAAAGTGGGGTTGTTTAAAAGTGCTGTTGTTTAAAGTTTTAAACACATTGTTGAGTTTGTTGTTTAACATGTGGGGGGTGTCTTAAACAAGGTTGTATAAGTTTTAAACAATTTTAAAACAACTCGCAATCGTTAACCACGCTGTTTTACCCTGGGCATCGCTCAACCTTGTTTAAAACTCAAACATTAAAAAAACCAAAAAGGTTTAAAAAATTATATTTAAACACGATCTTAACTTTTAAACAGTTGGTTTATTTTAACGTTGTTTAATTTTAAAACGAGTTGCGTTAATTTTAAACAAGGTGAGCGATGACCAGGGTAAACAATGTTGTTTGAAACTTTAAACACTTGGATTAATTTTGTTCTAACAGTGAACACTGAGTTTATTTAATGGTTTTGGTTTCCTTATCGTTTAAATACAACTGATCGACGGGTGCAGGTCGATGTTCGGATGTGTCATTTGTCCGAACGGTTTTTGGTTTTTTTTTTTCGAAAGGTGATTACTCCGACAGGTTTTTATTCCGAAAGGTCTTTGCTCCGAATTGTAATTTCTCCGAAAGTATATTTCTCCGATAGGTAAATTTATCCGAACGGCAATTGGGCCGAAAGGTCAATTATCCTAAGGTCGAAAAAAGGGTACATTGCTCCTAGGATTTTTTACAACAACCGAAATGTCGATATTCGAAAATTCATAGAAAACGACCTTTCGGAGTAAGGACCTTTTCGGAGTAAAAAACCCTTCGGAATAAAAAATGTTTTTTACCTGAGCAGTTTTTTTATTGAAAAGTCGTACCAGAAAATTCG
>JAMKCH010047009.1:0-25791 GCA_023653785.1 Ophioderma brevispina
GTTTAATGATATAGCTTCAACATATCTGAAGTAGCAGAGGGGTGGTGTCAAATGTCAACATTGGTTTCAGGGGGGGGTCAAAATGGTGGCAAAAAGTTACAAATTGCCATTTCAGAAGCTGTACCTCACTTATACTGTTCTAATGGTTTTATAATTGTAGTTGGTTTAAAGTTCTACGATGTAACTCTGATTGACCATAAGAGGGACAATAAAAATTTTCTTAATTTGGAGTTTATGACCCCCCAAGGCTGCCCGAATGGAAAAAGGCGCCATATTTAGGTCTCATTAACTCCGAAAGTAAAAAAAGCTATGAAATTCCTGATGCCAGATTTGAATTTACACAAAATATTACCCACAGATTAGTGATTGTCAAAGTTGTGGAGGGGATCCATTACTAATCGGGACCTCTCAACATATTCTTTCACATTGGGTGGCAATTTTGAGGGTGACACCCCTACAAATTTCCAATTGTTTCTAGAAGGAAAACGATAAAATGGACTAGGACGCTCAAAATTTTCAGGATTTAATATCTCTCAATGTCTAACACACACTTAAAGCGAAAAAAATCCAAGACGTGCTGCTGCGGTGCACATCTCGAATGTTGACAGGGACATGGCCTGTTTCATACCCAGTTAGGTCCTAATATTAAAGATTTAAATAATAAGCAAAATACCACATTTGTTTAGTTTTGATCCATAGCAGTGCTGAAGAGCCCCATAATCCTTTGGTTGCAAACCATATTACGACTGTAATGTGTGTGACTCCATTTCTTGTTCGTCGCCGTGAAGGTACTTCGGTCAAGTTATACATATCACCTAGACTACGATTACAGAGTAACACCCGAGTACCATGAATTTATAATTCAATTACTTCACTGAATTGAAAATGTCAAGACCTTATTTATTCAGGTCCAAAGAAAAACAAACATAAAGTACGATATGCCTAGACACGATGGTACAAATCATTAAATCATTTGCATTAGACTCAGTTTCAACGTCCTAGACCACCGTCCCCGGTTACAGTCCCTTCTGTTATAGTGTTTTTAACAAAAATGGTCCAAACAAACAGAAATACGATAAGTAAAAATGCTGGATGGATCTCACTGAAATTTGTGATTACTATAAATTAACTGTCGAGTGGTAGGAAACCATGTGTAAAAGTATTCAATTCCCAAAAAGTACAATCAAAATTGTAACACAGAATATGTGATACCAGGCAGGTGACTAAGTAGTCTCATATTACGTGCCATTGTTTTAATCATGATGCCGATTTGTGGACGTTACCCCAATTCTGTTCACTCAATCGTGATGCTATAAATGCCCTACAGTGATACTAGCTTGGATGGTTCATAGAAATTCCTCAAATGAGGAAGAAATATTGCAAGTACTGTTTTTAAAAAAACATCAGTCCTCGGACTACATGTTTGCCTGCCTTTGCAGTTTTATATATGATAGGCCTCATATGACATTTGACCTTGGGATGTGGACCCTTGAATGTATCAACCAAGAGGGGGTCCAATGTTGCAGCTATGATTCAGTTTGGTTCCAATTGAACTTCAACTTTTCAATTGCGGTCAATTTTACATTTGCGCATTCGTGCAAAATGGACCTCACATGGACCTTTGACCTGGCAATGTGGACCCTTTTACCTTATCAACCAATGAGAGATCCCATGTTACACCTATGATTCACATTGGTTCCCAATGACTTAACTTTTTCAATTGAGGTCACTTTTTAATTTTTTAAGCTATCTTACAACTTGGACCTCACATAACCTTTTCCCGTTGGTGTGGACCTTTGACCGTTATCAGCAATATGAGGAATCCCATGTGCATTCTACGCACTCAAGTTTGGTTTAAATCCATTGAAGTTTGTGGATATTAAGGCAACTGTAACCCTTTTTCACAACAACAGACATCACAACAGACACAGTGGACCAAAGGAGTCCTGGGTGTTCTTCCTGCCTTAAGGCAGGCGACACAAAAAGTGCGCAAGCAATCGAGAACTTTTTCTTGATCATTTCATCTCCTATCCATTAGAAGTTGAGCCCATTAGACTTAAAGGTCCCAGGCAATGCACAATAGAATAGATGGTGGTTTGTTGTCAAGTACAAGGAGGGCTAGGAATAGAAGAAAGATCAAGATTTGGGTTGGTGGTGTCATCATTAGTGAAACTTTGATTTGTTTTTAAGAGAGTAATAGAAAATTCCAGGTGACTGGTGGAATCTGTGATGTGATCAAGCAAAAGAGTCTGAAGTCGGTCAGATTCGATTTTCACTTTTCCAGGTAATTATGACAAACATTTAAAATGCTTCATTTGCTGAAACCCTCATTGAAATTGACAATTAATTCCAAAGATTTAAGCAGTTGAAGGGTAGCCAAAACAATAGGAAAACAAAAGACATTCTATCTTTGTTGACTATACTCAAAATCCAAATATTTGGCATTCCGACTTCATTTTGCTTGATCACATCAAATATTCATGACCAAGGACTGAAAATCATCGTTTCACAAATGGTTTCACTGGTAGTGTATTATTTTTTCTGGCCCTGAATGGAATGTCCCGTAAAGATTTGTAGTAGGTTTATCATCTCTTTTCCTGGGACCTTTAAGCGCAGCTCTCGATAATTCCTAAGAAACGTTTGTTGTGCGGAACTATGACTACGTGTTATTGCTATGAGGAGGATTCCCGGGGTACGAAAAACACAAATTAGTGGTGAAAAAGGAATTGGAAGGTCTTCTGAGCCGCCTATGGTTTTGATCTTCAAAAATATTCTTTGTTAGAATTAGTCTAATACGCCTCCACATTTAATTAGATGTGAGCATGGCAGTGCATCACATCAATGCAATTAGAAGCTCTACCAAAATTAGGCAAATCTTAACTTAGCTGCATGTTCCTCATTCTTCTCCAAGCCGTCAATTTGCATTAATTTCTTGGCTACTCCAATGAATGGAATGTCAGGAGTACCCCAGATGACTTGCTGTGCCAAACCTGAAAAAAGAGTTAAATAAATAGCAGAGAGATATGAGCTCATTAATATTCCACAAACCTGTCCAAAAAAAGTCTACATAAATTTCTCTTTTGTAGTTTAAGGTGTTTTTAATAGCAAGAATTATGCAGTGCATACTTAATATGGCCCCACAACTGTGGTTGAATCAAATTTTATGGAATATGCAAATTTTATTGGAAATCTTCATAACCTGTCCAAAAAGTAACAGCACATGACCTCATCAGTTTCTATCACGTTGTTCTATCACCATGACACGTTAGAAGTTTTGAGCAAAGGTTTTGTATGTAGAGTGGAATTAATGCTTTTCTTTAAAATAGGCAAATGAGCTATTAATAGTCACAACCTGTCCAAAAAATATAACAGCATATGACCTCGTCATGTTCTACACTGTGCCACGTTAGAAGTTCAGTGAGTAATCGGTGTAGACTGTAGAGTGGATTCAGCTTGTTCTTAAAAAAATGCCAAGAGCTCATTATATTCCAACTAGATGACCTCATGTTCTATCACTGTGCCACATTAGAAGTTCATTGGGTAATTGGTTTACGTCTGTAGAGTGGATTATCTTGTGGCTGCCCATCGCATGCCCGCCCGCCACGACCGCCAGGGCCGCACGCCGACCTGCCGCCCCCCCGCCCGCCACGCCCGCCCATCCACCCACACACATTGGGTTGTGGGGGCACTAAAATTACATGGTACACCATACAGGCAAACATAGTGTGTGTGTTTTCAGGATAATTTCACTCAATTTTTTTGTTTTTTAATATGAATTAAAAAAAATGTCTTTGGTGCTTGCCATTAGTACATTATAAAAGACAAGCTGGTGGATCATACACACAAATGTAGAGTAAAGAAAATTTTTTTTGGCAATTTCAACTATGCGATCTGCTCAATTTATTTGCACAATAGTAGTAGAGGTGGGCTAGAGGGACAGGTTATCATTTATGTTTAGGATGGGAGTCTGTATCCACACTGATCCCATTTTGAAGAAAAAAATTGCACAAAATAGCTGGCCAAATTGGCCTTTCCTGTCTTGACCAAACTCATTAAGTTTTGGTTCAATCATTAATTTTGGTGGAGTTAATACCCATGTTGTAGTTGTATTAGAAAATCCATTCTATGCCACATTCATCTCACCTAGCCTTTTCGATCTCTTAAAAAATGCTGTTTTAGCTAAAAATCAACCGCGAGGGCATTGCCAAAAAAGTATGTTTCCCATTGAAAATTTTAAAATCAAAATGAACGGAGGGCTTGTATTTTAAGCTCTTTCTGGAAGAAAACCTGACTTGGCCAATGTTATTTTAAAACTAAAAATTATGTACATGCTTTTGATATCTCAAAATAATCTTATGAAATGAACAAAATATAACAGTTTATTACCCCCTGTATATCAATATGGAGTGTTTAACTTCCATTCTAACTGACACCATGGTTAAAATGCCGAAGTGTTTAAAAGGCTCTAATCTTCAGAAAATGGTGAGTCAATTCTCCAATGATGGCCCCAGTAAAATTTCAAGGTCACAGATTGAACAGTTAATTCCAAATGAATAATAAATTTTCTTATATCTGTACTGGTGGGCCGCTATGGTAGCAAAACATGAAGTGGGGGATGATAGATATAGGAGTATTAAAACATGGTGAGATCCGTGGCAGCATCAGACTTCTTTTTCTGGGGAAAAACGTTTTTGTTTGTTTTGGGAAAAAAAAAAGTGAAATTTGGGGGGGGGATTTTTTTTTTTTTAAAAAAAAAATGGAGATTTTTAGCAAATTTTGTCCCCAAATCACACACTTTTTTCCAAAATTGGGTGATTTTTTAGCCCCAAATTGCTGATTTTTGCCAAAATTATTTTCTTCTGGCCGGGGAGGAAACTGGGAGAAAGGGGGAAAAATGGGGGGGGGGGCTATGCCCCCAGCCGCCCACCGACACTGGTTGCGATATCGCATTCAAAGAGTTGGTAGAGTTTATGTTCGGGTGACAGAAGTGGCATATTTATCTTGTATTGGGACTGTTTGTACTTTGAAGTGGAGAAGTCATTAAATAAATCCACATTTGGTGAGTTGCGACTCCTTCAGAGTATTGAAAAAATAATATGGTAGAATTCACCTCAAATGAATGATGATAAAATCACCATTGAAATTAAACTTTTTGAATTGCATCCTAATTATGACTGTACCTGCTCATACTCGTCACAAAAAAAAAATTATATTCTCAAACAGCTGTGAAAATGTAAGCAATTTCACTGGCTGATGCCCGGGTTCGAGTCGACAATTGAACCCAGAGTACACGCCGTTGTATTGACATTAATTTGGAGGTTGAAGCGCTCGCGTCATTTGCTACATGCGCGTGCATAAGTTTGTTGTGTTCAATGGGTTGTTCGATTTTTGTCTCTGAGTAGTTGCAGTTCTTTCCTGTTGTATTTAAGCCATAAGGATCGCGAAATTTGGTTCAAGATGACTTTAAATTATAAAAGCTGTTTAAGAATGAGAATAAAGATATGATTTGGGAACCGGTACTCTCTTTATTATGACGTATTGAAACCAGCGACACCATTATTTTTGCATGGAAGAACTTGGCCTCCGGCCTGGTTCTTCCACTTAAAATAATGGTATCGCCTTGGTTTCAATTCGTCGTGAGAGAGTACTGGTTCTCAAAATCATCATACCTTTGATCTCTAATTCAATTATGACCTAAGTGAATACATTGATGACTTTCGCCCAGCGTAAATGCCCTAAAAGACTTAACCGTCAAATGACTCAGCCTTGGTATTGTTCATAATACATCAAAGGAGGAGGAGGGCAATTTAACGACACACCAACACTATTGTGTCATATAGTGTCATGAAGATACTTTATTTCAATTCACTTTACATCATTACACACGTCAGGGAAGACGGCCCAGTTTTAGAAGCAGGAGGAAACCGGAGTACCCAAAAAAAACCTGCGAGGTCGAGTGTGGACTGGAAACCAAATGCACATGAAATCCCAGGCCCAGTTGAGGGTCAAACCTGGGACCACAGTGGTTCGAAGCGAGGAAAGACCCACTGCACTAACCCGACCCTCCCAATATATCAAAAATTCTAGTTAAAATCTCACAGAAAGGATCAAAATGTTATACAAATCAAACAAAGTATGTACATGTAAGAATTTTAAGAGTTTTTTAAGAAGTTCATTTTCCTTCCACATTTCCTTCGGAAAAAAATACTTTATAATGAACAGGATCAGTTTTACATTAAAGGAAACACAAGCTAGGTAAAATAGGTCAAATGCTATACCAAATCTTGTTCAATCATTTACACATGATAGTTGAAAAAAATCTAGACTAGATCATTGGAAATTTATGTGTCACAAATCTAGATATTGAGCACAAAATATTTACTGCCTTGAAATTATCTTCAAAAGTAGGTTCCTATAGAAAGAGGCATTGAAAAGATACAACACAGTTCAAATGAAGTGAATCTGCCACTCGGTTCTAAAATTACTATAAATAAAGGTTTAAAGATGGAGCCAAAATACCCCCGATTCCTTGGCAACAAACTGCAGCTGAGTATGTGACCCCAGTACATGTGAAACATAAATACATAACTAATTAATAATAATTATTATTATAAGCGTCACTTATTGTGATGTCAGTGGACCTGCAACGATGGAACTATCATAGAAGCCTAAGTTCAACAATCACATTAATCCAAGTGTTTTACTTGAGTGCTTGAGTGAACGACTGGTGAATTGGCAAGATCTATTCTGCAGACACCTAGAGTAGACATGTCAAAGTATAATAAAACAACTGTGCACTTTGAAACACCTATCCTGCAGCGACTGCTTCATAAATTGGCTCAGTGTGTATTGTACATTAGCTGCTATGGTAGAGTAGCTGCAATTCAGGCTACCATGCAGGTAACTAGCTATGTGGAATGTAGATGTAAAACATCCGTCTGAAACACAATTAAAGCATATCAACTTTTAAAATTGCTGTTTTTAACTACAAAACAGATAACCTGGAAAAACCAGGTTGCCCCCAAAAAAGCCATAAATCTATCAAAAACAGTAAAGTACAATAGAAACATCTTCAAGCAGTGGATCTTCGTGGCTATCCACTAGTCATCAAAAGTCAGAGTGAAGCGAGCTGTAAAACAAATCCTTTTCGCAGAAGTTCTGGCAAGGTGGATTAGAACATGAATTGATTATTTCTTGACAGTCAGTGACAGAGGCCCAGGGATCACATAAACATCAAAATGCAGTATATAACTAAAACCACTTGTGCTTTAGAAAGCATGATAAATCATGCGTTTGGATACTTGCGGCCCATGTGACTTTTGACCCCCAATATGCGTACACATTATAAGGGTAGGGTCAGCATTTGCTTTCTGACCAAGTGATTATAGCAATTGATATGTGGCGTGAGGTTTTGTAAGATTTTCAAAGAATGACCTTTAATCATCCCACTTGACCTTTGAACCCCAATCTGAAAACACCCCATTTGGGTCTTGGGTCAGCAGTTCTTCTGACCAAGTCTAGTGATTATAGGAATTGCTTTGTGGCAGAAAACGGCAAAAAGGTGAGGGTAAGAGTGACTGACCTGTAATGACCCCTGTGTGGCCTTTGACCCCAATCTGTGAACACCCTGTATGGCACGTGGGTCAGGGGTATTCTGACAAATTCTGGTCAAGATCAAGCTAACTGTGTAACACTAGTAGCATTTTGAAATGTTAAGAAGGGTTGGTTAGACAGAGACTGCCCCCTTTTTTACCCCTAAATGACTTTGGATTCAAAATCTGTGAACACCCCAAATGGCCACACACCTGACAATCATTCTGACCAAATGTCATTGATAGCACATACGAACTGTGGGAGAAGCACAAAAGTGTGTTAGCACGAAAATGACCGCTACCTTGACCCTACGGCCCCCCTATGGTCAAACTGTGTACACCTTATAGTGGCCTTGGGTCAGTGGTTCCTCTGACAACATCTGGTTATCATAGCACCAATTCTGTGGCAGAAGAAGGAATTGATCATTCTGAACAATACCCCTTTGACCCCATCTGTGTACACCCCATATACACCTTAGGTCAGTGTTCTTCTGACCAATTTCCATGGCAATCAGAGAAGTATTTGGTACTAGTAGCATTTTGAAATGTTAAGAAGGGTTGGTTAGACAGAGACTGCCCCTTTTTTAACCCCTACATGACTTTGGATTCAAATATCTGTGTAACCCCCCAAATGGCACACACCGGACAATCATTCTGACCAAATGTCATTGATAGCACACAACAAACTGTGGTAGAACAGCAAAAGTGGTGTAGCCACAAAATGACCTCTACGACTCCTACGTCACCCTAAGGTCAAACTGTGTACACCTTATAAGTGGCCCTTGGGTCGTTGGTTCCTCTGACAACATCTGGTTATCATAGTCACCAATTCTGTGGCAGAAGAAGTAATTGATAATTCTGACAAATACCCCTTTGACCCCATCTGTGTACAACCCCATATACACCTTAGGTCAGTGGTTTGCTTCTTACCAATTTCCATGAATCGGAGAAAGTATTTGGCAACACTAGTAGCATTTTGAAGGCCCGAGGTACCAAAAGAAAGAAAGGCCTGGAAAATTGATAAACGACAGTATAGTCATGCAGGCTGCACCTCATGATTAAATATACAAGACTTTTAGTAAATATAACCTTAAAATATAATAAGTCATAATAATCAATAAATATTATCAAAGGCAATCATCACTATTCTTGCATTGGGACCGTGATTATCCTTAAACTAAGTAAAATATTTTGAGTGTTCTCCGGAACAACACCAAACAGATATTTAACACAATTGGGCACAAATTTCTCTGTTCTAATCTACTATCAGACAATGAATTCCAGTTTAATTTTGACATACAATGATTGAGGGTGTCCTAACAAAGAAGCTAAAAAAGCCCTCCCAGCATGATTTTGTCATTATGCCCCCAGTATAAATGGCTTAAAGACCCTATTCAGTGATTTTCCGCAACGGAATTAAAATATTCCAAATTTGCAGGAATAGCTTGCCAATGAATGATAAATCTATAGAATTCCAAATTTCCTTTTCCAACTGCAGAATTGACCGAAAAGGAAGAAAACGACGTGTTCAATTTCTTGTTATAGTAAGTGTTCCGTACACGCCACTGACTAAATTAACCGGTTTTGTTCAAGGTATATTGGTTTGCTTCTGTTATCATTTGGCAATGCATGAAGGAATACCTGTCCTCTTAGAGACACTGCAAAAAATTCTTTTGGCTAATTTTTTTGTTTTTTCTGATTTTAGCAACCACTATGTGTCCTTCAATTTGCATCAATATGGATCCTTGTTTATGCCTGGTAACTGTACAGAATTCAACATCAAAACTGGGGCAATAATTCTTTTGGGCCTCAACCTTTTTTCTGAAAATACTGAATGTTCATATGAATGATGATTACTGGTCTATTTGTTGTTGACAGGGGTCCAACATTATTATCCCACGGTCCATCCTTCAACTACCTACATGTTTCCAAATTTTGTATTCTGTACCATGGCCCATTCTTCGGTCATGTTTTTGACGCAAAAACAAACCGGTGGATTTTTTTACCTCCAGCCCAATGCTGTTTGGTCAACGTAACCAATCTGGTTTTACTTTTTACATTCTTAATAACCTTCCTTCCCAAGCCCTACCCAAAAATAATGTTTTCCCCCCTTTTGGTTATTTTGTCATGGTTTTCCCCCCCAAAGTTTTTTTGGTCCCGCGTGTGACCCTTCTGATGGTCACAAATGTGACCAACTTTATTTGCCCCCAATGACAAAATAACACTCGAAATGAAAGTGGCTTTTAATTTTTTTGGTAGGCTTGCTCAAGTTTTATTTATAATGTAAAAACTAAATCAGATTTATTTATTTTGACAAAACAGCATTGGGTTGAAAGTAAAAAATTTCGATGGTTTGTGGTCACAAACATGACCTTAAGAATGGCCCACAACCATTAGTCTATGTACGGTACCAATACTTCCATTCAGGTTTAATGTCTTCTGAAGACATTCAATTCAGTGGTAAAAACATGGGTGGCCTATGGGACACTGTGGTTTAAACACTTGCTCCTAATAACTAATGTTCATCCCGAATCACTGAAATTCTGAAATGACCTTTTTTCCAAGGATATTTAAATCCACTATAAAACTGAATTATGTGCTAATGATCAGAACATGCACCTACCTTCCGCCTTCCTTTTAAAGACAGTTACCTGAACATGCATGCTTTGAAAAAGAGTAGGTGATTACCCCTGGCTGCCCCATTTCGTCCCGGTGAATGTACCCCATTAGAAAACAGGCTATCCCGGACATGCCGAACAAATCAAAGTCAAATACCAAAACACTTAAATGAAGTTTTGTTCATATTTTCATGTCCTATGAAAGTAGAGATAGTGAACATTCAAAAAACATATGGGAAACTTCAAAAAGTACTCCCTTGGGCTGTGCATTTTGCCAAATCACTTGAACTGACATTTGGCCAAATAATTGAAAGTTGTCCTCTTCCTTTGTGCTATTAGCATATTCATTTGTACTTTTCCAGTGGATTTTCCCACAAGCATTCCTTCTCACACCAATAGAATAATTGAAAAAAGTGAAAAATCCTGGGCCAGACAATGCCTAAAGGATGTCCTCGCTAGTGTAATGGACACTGTCTTACATTGGATTTTAGAAATCAAAATAAGTGGAACACAACTATTCAGTAGTCATTTTTGAAATGTTAAGAATGGTTGGGTTAGACAGAAGACTGCCCCCTTCCCTTTTTTACCCCTAAATGACTTTGGATTCAAAATCTGTGAACACACCCCAAATGGCCACACACCTGACAATCATTCTGAACCAATGTCATTGATATCACATACAACTTTGGGAGAAGCGCAAAAGTGGTGTTAGCAAGGCACGAAATGACTGCTCGTACTGCCCCGACGTCCCCTCCTATGGTCAAACTGTGTACCCCTTTAGTGGCCTTGGTCAGTGGTGCCTCTTCTGACAACAATCGGTGATCATAGCACTTAGTCTGTGGCAGAAGAAGGACTTGATCATTCTGACAACTACCCCTTTGACCCCATCTGTGTACAAACCCCATAACACCTAGGTCATTGGTTCTTCTGACCCAATTTCCATGCAATCAGAGAAAGTATTTGGTACTAGTAGCATTTTGAAGCCGAGGTACAAAAAAAAAAAAAGTCTGGAAATTGAGAAACGACAGTGTAATACATGGCGGGCTGCACCGCATGAATTAAATATACAAAGACTTTAGTAAATATAACCTTAAATATTCCTAATTTCATAATAATCAAGAAAATATTATCAAAGGCAATCATCAATCATTCTTGCCTTGTGCCCGTGATTTACCTTACTAACGTAGAATAATGTGGAGTGTTTCGCGGAACAACACCAACAAGATATTTAAACACATTGGGCAAACAAACTTTCTCTTTCTACTATCAGACAATGAATTTCCATTTATAATTTTGACATACAATGGTATGAAGGGGTCCTAAACAGATGTCTAAAAAAGCCCTCCAGCATATTTTGTCATTATGCCCAAGTATAAACGCTAAGACACTATCATGGATTTTCCCGAGGAATTAAAATATTCCAAATTTGGCAGGAATAGCTTTGCAAATGAATGATCATCTATAGAATTCCCAATTTTTCCTTTTCCAACTGAAGAATTGACAGAAACTGAATAAAACTGACAGTGTCACATTACGGGGGGGGGGGGGGGGGTGTATAGTAGTGTTCGTACAGACAGCAATGACTAAATTAACCGGTTTCGTTCAAGTCTATTAGGTTGCTCTGTGACATTGCCAGTGCCATGTAAGGATACCTGTACATCTTACAGAAATGCAAGAAAATTGATTTTTGGATAATTTTTTGTTTCCTGATTTCGCAAAACCACTGATAATGTCCTTCAATTGCATCAATATGGATCCTTGTTTATGCCTGGGAACTGTACAGAATTCAACCATCAAAACTGGGGGGGGCATTCTTTTGGGCCTCACCTTTTTTTCTGAAAATCCTGAATGTCCAGTAATGAGGGTGAGTAGTCACATTTTGTGTTGAGTCATTTATTAATCCACAGGCTCAATCAGTCCTTCAAACTTTACCTTAAATGTTCAAATTTTGGTATTATCTGTACGCAGGACTTCTTCGGTTCACCCTTGTGACCAAAAACCGGTGATTTTTTTACTTTCAGCCATGCTGTTTGTCAACGTAACCATCGTTATTACGTTTTACATGATTATAACCTCAGTTTCCAACCTAACCAAAATAATTTTCCACTTTGGGGTAGATTGGTTATTATTTTCATGGTTTCCTGGTTTCCTCCCCAAAGTTTGGTCGTTCACGTGTGTGACCTTCTGATGGTCACAAATGCGACCAAACTTTATTTGGCTCCCCAATGACAAAATACCAATCAATTGAAAGTGGATAATTATTTTTGGTTAGTTTTAGACTCAAGGTTATTTATAATGTAAAAAAATAATAATCAGATTAGTTATGTTGACAAACCGCATTGGGTTGAAGTAAAAAATCGTCTGGTTTTTGGTCACAACGTGACCTAGAATGGCCCACCATTAGTATCTGTACAGTGTACCATACTTACATGCAGGTTATGTTACTCTGAAGAATTCAATTGGAAAAAACATGGTGGCCTATGGGCACTGTGGTGTAAAAACAACTTGCTCCTAATACATAATGTATCTCCGAATCAACTGAAATTCTGGAAATGACCTTTTTTCAAGGATATTAGTCCACTATAAAACTTGAATTAGTTGCTATGATCATAACATGCACCTTTCGTTTTAAAGACAAGTTCCTGAACATGCTGCTTTGAAAAAGTAGGGTGAAGTACCCCTGGCTGTCCCAAGTCCGTCCCGTGAATGTCACCCCATTAGAAATCAGGCTATCCGGGACTTGTCCGAACAATCAAGTCAAATACCAAAACCACTACATGATGTTTTTCAATATTTTTCAATGTCCGATGAATAGTAGAGATGATTTGACTTTCACAACACATATGAGGGAAACTTTCAAACGTACTCTTGGGCTGTGGCATTTGCAAATCACTTGAACTGAAAATTGAGCCAAATATTGAAAGTTGTCCTCTTCGTTTGTGGCCAGTAGCATATTCTTTGTACTTCCATTGGATTTTCCTTTCTCCAAATCATTCCTTCTCACCAATAGGAAATAAGTGAAAACAGTGAAAATTCTGTCTGGCCAACATGCCTCAAAGGATGCTTCGCTATTGTATGGACACTGTCTACATGGTATTTAGAAAGTCACAATAAGTGGAAAATGATATCCCATTGAAATATTGACTTACCTCTAGGTTGTAAGATACCATTACCATCCACCATTATTACCTATAAGGAAAAACAAAGTATATTGGCGTGTGAGTGCAATAGGGTCATAAGTTGCAATAGCTGCCATTTGTCAGAAATTCGCCCATCAAACATATTATTATTCAAAGTCTTTGGTCATTGCTCTTGAAAATGGTTCTTTAGGCAACTTTTGTCCAGCACCTGAATACCCATTCCAGAGCCACTGACGCAAGGAAAAGTTAAATCTAAAAGTCCATCCTATATAAGCATCACACCGATGTATCACAGGCAGCTATTTAAGTTTTACAACCTTCTTGCACTCATGTGACCATTATCTTGGATGGATTGAGGGATGACTCAGTCATGTGAAGCATAGCAGAATTTCACAAAGTAGCAGTAAGTGTAATTTTTGGTGGAAAAAAAGTGAAATGCTGGGGGGCAAAAGTATCCAATATTTGGAGATTTTAACCAATTTTGGGCCTTTTCTGTTCCCAAATTTAGTGAATGTTTGGCCCAATCGCGAATTTGCAAAAATCCTCTCATTTTTTTCTCTTTTGGCCAGGACGGGGCAAACAGGAGTGGCACTAAAGTTGATATCCATTTTGCCTGGGTGTTGCATCATATTAACAAATATATAATTAAGCCCATGCAAACAACATTACACATTTTTGAAACTGCTATTTCAATGGCAGAAATGTTAAAAAAAAAAAAAAATAAATCATGCAAATATGCAATGAGCTCATTATGATGACAAGTGCAGGGTATCACTTCCTCCACCACTCACCCACATCCAAGTTCGTCAAATTTGGATATTGGGGATCTGAGAAGTTCACCTTTTTAGTTATAGCAGTACCTCATTTCAAGCAGTGAGAAATGTTAATAGCGAATTTGACCAGTAATTCCTGGGGAATAGGGAATAAGAAAGAGGTTGGTAAGAGAGAGTAGAGAGAGGTTGCACATGGCTTTTCGGGAATAAGAGCAAAAGGCTGAAATACAACAAAGTACTGACCTTCAACCTTTGCCTATCAGACTGTCTGTCACGCGCAGTAGCAGTAGGTCCTGCGGTGCAAGTGTCATCTAGATCAGTCAGGGTTCTGGATGATTACAGGTGGAGCCCAGACAACTACGGACAGGAGACAATTTTTCGCTGTTACAAAATCCGCCCATGCCCTTTTTGATCCAAGGGGATAATAAAAATAGGTAAGTTATCTTCCCCCGTTTACTGGTTGGACATGCTGTACGTGTACGGCTTATAGTTCACACAATTATTACAGACAGAAGACATCATCCACACGGACCGCCACAGGTAGTATTATATAGATGTCTATACTTTTTTGGGTGTATCTTTTGGGGGGCAACAACTTGACACTTTGACTAGATGACCCATACATGATGACCCCAACAAGACGGACTCCTACCCCCGCATTTCCCCTAATTGCAACAAAAAATTCCTGCGAGCCACACTCGCATGTCGATAACGGGAATGTGAAACAAGCTTGCGTTTTTGACGGTAGAAGCTATAATGCATAGTGCAGTCCCTACCATGCTGAATAATTTATGGTTACCATTCCAAATGGCCGTATTTTATGTTCTACTTGGGAAAAGAAATGGATTTGAGAGAAGCCAAACTTTCAGGAGGAAAATAAAGAAAATACGGTCTTTCACACAATATCAAAAGTTGATCCTGGTCGGGTAAATCGTTGGGGGGGGGGCAAAAGCGCTCGCCACACCCTTTAATCCTTTGAGAACGATGCTAGAGTCCCCAATTGAAATTATTATAACTGTCAATTCTGCTTCCAAAAGGTAAAAATCTCATTCCATGGGCGAATTTTTAGAAGATTGTAGCATGAACATGCATTTACATGAGCCGAAACAAGCCTAATGTACTACTCCTGTTGGGTGTTTTCCAGATGGCTTTCCAAATCACCATCAACTTTGAAAAAGGCAACTCTAAGCCACTGACTTCTAAGTGTTACAATGTATACGAACTGGCCCGGGTGCCCAGGGTTAAAGGTCAACGAGAGATTTCACATATAACAGGCGTCCCAAAAAATGTGAAAAATCTAATTTTTTTTGCACTAATGTAAAGCTTTCTATCGGAAATGTTCCCATGTGAAAGATTAAAGCTTGAAAATATTTCTTTGGTACAAAAATTGTCAATTTCTAATTTCGTATAGGACAAATAAAAATGCCGCCTATGTTTTATATTGGAAATTAAGGAAAATAAAAAATCACATTTTGTTTTCACTTTCAAGGCATTTCTTATTCTGTAAACAAAGACATGGTAAAATCTATTGGGGGTCTTATCTATATGAATAACTACATATGACATAATAACATGGGTGCTCCCCAAATCGCTTGTTCAAACCTTAAGATCTAAGAGAATGATGGGTAAAAAATTTCAAAGCAATTGATCAAACACTGCTCCCAAGACACTACCTGGCCTTAATTTTGGTTTGGTGATTTCCTTGAGTTTTGTCCAACAGCGCAGGAAGAAGTCTACTTCTCTGAATGTAAGAGAACCCTGAGATGTAAGGTGCTGTTAACTTCTATCATGTCACGTCTTCATATACTACCTGTAAGGAGAAGAAAACCAATACTAATGTAGACCAGTGGCCTAACTCGGAAGACTCAAGGTTTTTTTCAATGCTCAAATTTTGTTGAAACTTTGTCAACTTATTCAGTGGCGGGAAGGTAAAAATTCAACAAACTAATATAAATTTAAAGAAAACATGGTTCCCTTTGGGAACTTCTTCAAGAAGTTGGCCACTTGACCTTCCATCTTGTACTGGAAGTGGGACCTACAGATAGACTAGTAATGTATGTTAATTCTGTTGTTCTCTTCTGGATATGGAATTGGCAATGGAATAAATTGAAATTATACTCCCTGACATATGTGCTGAGCAACTTGGTTGTCTAGCTTTATTTTTCCAATCTTGGGGTAATTCAAGTGGGCCCTGGCACATTTTCCCAAAATATGAAATTTCTTTCATTTGCTTCCATATGATAGTCCTAGGCCATTGGAAGGTAGCTATACATTTACACATAAACTAACATACTCAAAACATATAGGGACGTTAATAAGAGTTAAAGACATCCAGGTAATTTGTTAGGCACTTTTAGTTTTTTCCATACTTTAATCAACAAATGTGTATATTACTGAATATTTTGACTCGTACTCGTTGATATTCAACCACACAGGTCGCAGACGGTCAAACATGGTTGTAATGCCTGGGAAACTGCATAGGTGTGCGTTTTCCTTGTGTGAATAAACGCCATTTCCGTCATCTTGCTGAATTAACATCACCGGCGACATTAATGAAAATCATTCTGTTTACACCCATAAGGACGCTGATTTTGGTCCTTATCATTTCAGTTGAGGCTAATGTATATAAAAGCTTTATCAACCCATGCAAAATTCAATTGAAATCAATCTTAGAGCGCAAAACAACTTTTTAAATTTTTTTTTTCAAAGTGCCCAGTGTCTCGTTTAAATATAAAGTATGAAAAGTCTTTATCTTCAGCAATACTTAGACCTAAGTTTTTGAGGGGCGGCGTACGAGGCCGCTCTATGTAGCTTGGCTTTGGAAATGCGTCCAATTGGGGATTTCTACTGATAACCATGATTTATGTTGTAAAGTCGATGCTCAAATTTTTTGAAAATAATGTTAGGTTGCGTTGATTACCCCATTTGTTATAAATTCATTTATCTTGCCCGAAATCTCATTAGAGGAATTTTCTTTTCTCGCTTTTTGGTCGCAAAATGTAAGGAACTTTCAAGACACTGTAACTTGACTGTAAAATGCCATTTTTTTTTTTTCCCAGCATCCTCCGTATTGGTCACGTAGTGTGTCATTTCTGGATTTCTGGACGTGTATGCGGATATCCTTGGCAAGAATGCTTCAAGTAGTTTGGGGGAAATGCTTGCACACAATTGTGTATTCTTTTATTTACTAGACGGTAAATATTTATTTGTAATTTAATCGTAAGCCGGCGGTTTTCCTTTATTTTCTTTTCTATTAAAGGTGCAACGAGAGATTTTGAGGCACCCAAATATTGTGTCATAATATTAATTTCATATAGACTAAACAACTCAGTAGATTTTCTTATCCTGTTTTCCCCCTCAGAAATGTCTTAAAAGAGAGAAAAAAGGCGATTTTATTTGCTTATCTTTCATGTAAGCATAGGCTGAATTCCGTATTTGCTCCTATACGACATTAGAAATTTCAGAATTTTATACCAAAGAACCATTTCTCACCTTATCCTTTCCGATGGGATATTTTTTTTTTGGATGGAAAGCTTTCAACAGGGCAAAAATCATAACTTTCGATTTTTTTTTTTTTTTCCAAGGACACCTGATTGTGAATCTCTCGTTGCAACCTTTAATTTAACATTTGTTTAAAACACTGCCATTGTAGGCACGTTCTCCAATGTGGTTGTTATTTCCTTACATATACAGCATATTTTCCAATGCCTAATGCACATGGATTGGTCCAACATGTCACACGTCGCTCTCCTTCTCCATATCAGTAGGTCAACTTTATGCCATATTGATTGGACCGTTGATAAGCGACCTTGCACAAACCCACCCTGAGACCTGTACATACTCACCGGTCACGCGTCTGAGCAAAGCGAACGAGTGAGCGTGTGGCACGTACACCATACAATTTTAAAACTAATTTTTATGTTTTATCTACCCCTAGAATCCTATCCATGTTTAATACAAAACGTGATGTGGGTGTTGCATTGACAACAATCACTTGCCCATAGAGTTTGTTACGAAACGGATTTTGCATTGGGTTTTTTTTTTTTTTTTAACATATTCTAAAATATGCCACACAAAAAAAAATCAGAAACCATGTCCCCACTTACCCCACACAAAACCCTTGGGTAACGCAGACTAAAAATTCTGTATTAGCATATTCTTTTCATAATTTTTTACAACAACTGGCTATGACATGATTTTTAACAATTTTTTGGCAAAATCCCATACTTGAGTTATGAACTTTTCACAATACCCCGCAGCAGGGAATCATTGTAAAGTACACAAGCTTTCATAACTACAAAGAAATGGAATAGGATGTAGGGTTTTGAATTAAATTTCAAAATTAAAATATGAAAAAATGCGGTATTTTGTGATTTTACATATCTGACAGCTAAAACCCTCATGAATCATGTAATTGTTTTGATAAAAACACATATCATTCGGTTTTCATTGTTTTATTATAACTATCTATTGGAACAAAAATGATTTTTTTTTTTATTGACTATTGAATCACTCTTGAGCAATCTATGGGACCCACCTTAAGAATTAATTTAAATCTTGGATATAGTGATTAGCGTTGATATGTTCGTCCCCCTGGAGTTTTGGACCTATCAATTTAAGTCGGAGAGGGAACATGAACCAATTCAAATGCACGTGCCACACGGATTATCTTGGAGGACCACTCCGGTCTATAACCACTCACCTGCCACTAAATACAATTTCATTCATGTATTGGAAACGACACAATGTGTATTTCAGGCCTTAACATTCCTCACAATAAATGATTAACAGAAGTCCCTGTGCCTCATTGAATTTTTCACCTCGCAGAATGGTATGGGGTCACATTTCAGATGATTATTGAGCTCAGTTTATCCTTTGACTTTTCAGCAGTTCGAATTCCAAATAAATCCATTTTCGAGTTTACAATAAACAGAACTGTTATGTTATAATTTCTTCTGCATATTTGCGGACATATGATATCATTGTTGCCAGATTTGGTTTGCATTGATGAGGGAAACGTGTAGTTTCTGTATAGGCATATATTGCAGGAGGCCTTATTGCAGTTTGGTAATAAAAAATTTGCGAATATAATGTAATGTGTGAATGTGTGAGAGCCGCATTGTACCTGTGCGTAAGTATGCTATGATGTGTGTACACCTGGCATTTATGCACTGTGAGGTATCCAGGCATATAGGGCCTATGTACCGCAAATGCATGTACTGTTTATGTAATAGGATGTGTTGTGTATGTGTTTGAGGGTGTACTTGTACCTGTGCGTTGACTTGTTTATGATTACCTGCATGAATGTACCTGTTCGTGTATCTAAGTAGGCATTATGTATCTTGCAAAGCTGGGTATGACCTGCATGTGTCGCGTGTGTATTGTATGTACTTGCACATGTATGAAATATACTATACTAGAGGTATGAATTTACCTGCTAGGCATATACCTGCCGAATATATAGGCTACACAACATATGTACGCACATACCTGCCCATATATGTAATTACTCTACCATTATGTAGCATGAATATGTATATACATATACCGGCCCAAGTATGCACAAACATATGTGGTAATACGTAATTCACCTGTGTAATTTTCCGCATATCCTTATGTCCCTTACAATGACGGTTAAATTACCCCTGCTTATAATGCAAGTAAAGTATGTGATACATCACCGTGTAATGTAGGTATGTGATATTTCCTGAGTATGAAGGTTAGTAGTTTCATCGTGAACTTTGAAGGCACGTGAGTATTTATGTTATATGGGTTGTTTACAATCAGGGTACCTCGGCTGCCTCATTTGGGGTGAAAAATGAAGTGTCTTGATTTTTTTCAATATGGATGTTTTTGCATGGTAGGCAAGCCAAGAAGTATTAATTCCAAAATTTGGAGGCGTCATTTCTTCGTGAACCAATTTTATGATTGATGAAATGTGACCATTTTAGGAGAGGACAAGATTTTGACAGACAGAACCATCATTTCTACATGGGTGAAAAAAACAAAGTGCTTTGATTATTTTCAGTAATTCATGTTTTTGTATTGTAGATAATTCAAACAGTATGTTCCAATTGAGGTGTGAGGTGTTCAGGAACATTTTATGGTTTGTGAAACTTCATGTTTTCGGAAGGGACAATTTTGACGGAAACACTGGACTTCTAACATTTGATCATGTGAGAACAGGAAACTAAAGGGTATTCAACCAAGTTTTTACTACATATGTATCGAACATAACAAGAGTTTTACAGAAAATATCACAAGCATCTGTCATTTAGTTTTTAAGCTTATTAGCCTAAATATGGAGAGGACTTTTTTGACGGAATTTACCACTAATTTCAATTGGCGCCACTTGTTTACCAAAATGGTCAATTCTTTTAAGATTTCTGGATATTAATACCTTGCTTCAAATTTATTCCTGAAATGTTGAATGTTGTCCGAAAATGTTCTTTATGACAGTGCTGAATCCACTCAATATAGCCTACACAATGAGACAGTGATTTTAAGCATTTTCCATACATATGTACATATTTTTGTTAGTCATCAAGCCTTTCAAATGTTTCTTTGCAGCTGTAGGTAGTTCTTTTTGTGGTCTTTTAAGTTGGCAGAGTCCAATCTGAAAAAGTACAGACATTGTTTTTGTGGGGTCACAATGTATTGTCAGCCAAGAGGTACCCTGATTGTAAAAACCACCCATATGCGTATGTTCGTACATACTAATATTCGTATTACTTTATCTAGTTATGTGCATATGTACATACATAGGTTCACATTATGCTACATAAATGAAGAAATGTGCATATAGTGAATACATTCTGTAATATACACTTTGCAGGTATTTATGTATCCCCGCTATGTAGGACCCGTGTATGTAGAACCTGCCATATCGAGTTTTAGGTACCACTATAACTATAACTTCTCTCTGCCTACAAGACAAATCACAACACATGACTCTCAACTTGGCCGCCTCTTTCCTTTTTTAAGGCTTTTTAACTTGAAACATTATCAGTTCACTTTCAAGTTTTATTAGGCAGACAGGCAGTCAACAGGTTATCACAAGTTTTAAGGACATGTCAAATATATGTTAATTTTTATGCTTTTATGTCCAAAAGGAGAAGAAAAACGTAGGGTTGGAAGCTACTACCCAAAGAAAAGATTGTGTGTCATTAGTTCATTCATTTCAAACGCTTACATGGAGAAATTGGGACTCTCTTTTTTTATGCACGTATCATTATTATCCTTTTTACATTTCATTGGAATGAATATAAATGGCAAATAAAAGCTTATGATTCGGCTTTGAAAGCATATACCTAACACAAACCATACATACTTTATTTTTGACAAAAAATTCTTTCCCAAGTATATAATATTTTTTGGGACACTCTATACGAATCTTAAAGTGGTTCCTACCATTCATGTAGGCTCACTGGGCAAACAAGAAAATAATCCAACTTTGAGCCACTCTCAATATATCTAATGGAGGCTTTATCTAAATGCACATCACTTGATCATACATTACTGATGCACTTTACCATTATCTACCCTAATCTTGTTATCTTGTAAATGTAAAATGGCAGGCTGCTAGCCTTCTTCCCTTCAGATTCCTTTGACCTACTTGCTCCTGCATTAGAAACCCTGCCATTTCCTTTACAAATCCACAAAAAGTCTCTGAGGCAGCCATCGTTCTATAATTTCTTCCGTGGAGTTAAATGAAGCAAACCCTGTCAATGGAATTGATCATCTTTAAAGTCATAATGGTGATCCTTTTTTCCTTATAGGGCACTACCATTCTCAGCCCGACCCTACCCCACTTAGCATAACCTGAATGGTTCTCCCGAGAACCTTGTAATTTTTTATCATCTCAACTGCAAAATATTTTGACTGACCTCTTTCTCCCAATAAGGTACTGCAAGGTATTTGCTTGTTTCAAATTATATTTAAAACATTAAATTTAACTTTTCAAATTAGTGCAAACAGGCCTACTCTTAGGTAGGGTTTTTGAAATTGAGATTTTTTATATCTTTAGAAACCGTTGGGGCCCCAGTATATTATGTGAAGAAATTCGTAATTTTGTATTTCTGAAAATTCCATACACGGACAGAAATTCCACCAGTTGCTATGGTGCCGCACACCAACAAATTTCGCTCATAACATTAAACGCAAGATCAAATCAACTGAATTTTTTGACCTTTTTCTTGAGGTATCTAGTTAATCATAGACAATAATGTGGGCTAGGATCATTAATGTACCTTAAGGTATGTTATCATTACCCTTTTCTGAAACACAGAAAATGTTTCTAATTGGGTAGAGGGCACCTTTGACCTAATTAATGGTTCTAACATTTTCTTGCCTGAAAATGTTTCTAAATTTTTTCCCAATTTTTACAGAGGAAATATTTGTTGAAAATTAAACTTTTCAAGGCTGACTCAGCGATTTCTAAATAAATAGTTTTGTTATTTATAAATCATTAGTCAACTGGAACTAACTATACTCACTTAAGTGCTCAATTCCCAAAGTAAGAGGAATCGTATTTTCGTTTTTTCATACCGTAAAATTTATGTCCTATAACATGCAGGCTACCTTGTTAACAAATTTCCTTTCCGGATCCAGAATTTTTAAAGTTGGTGATTTTTCCATATGAAAGCCTTCGATTTGAGCTTAGTTATTTCCCAAGAACCATGATTATTATATGGTGGGTCAAGCTTAATTATATTTGCAAAAAAACCCTGTTTGTTTGTAAAATTGAAGGTGCCCTTCCCCGACCTTTCAATGTTGCTAAGGTGTGAATTTGATGCAAATTTTTGCAATTTAGGTCTTCAAATGAACACTTACAGGTGTCGTTCACCCTCAAACGATAAATACCACTCCGCTTGGCGGGTACCAATGAAGCACACATAAATATAATTAAAATGTCAGAATGAAAGGGCAAATGTCCATTTGGACACTGATAGCTTGGAAAGGGACAAACAAACTCAATTGGTGGGGCAGATAGCCCCTCCCCCAGCAATTCCCTTGAGGAAGTCCGACTCCAATGCAAAGACAGAGAGATGGCGGCACCACCCATCCAGGTAGCTGGCTCTGTTGATGCCAACCTTTTCCTTACTTTCATTACACTAGAGGAGTCCTGACCCCAACACCAAGGACAGCGGATGGGCACTCCGGCCAGGTAGCTTAGTTCTGGTCTCGTGTTTACCTTACCTTTCAAATTACACTATAGGAATACCCGTATCCACTGCTAAGGAAAGAAGATGGGCATTCCGGCCAGGTTGAATAGCTCGGGTAGCGAAGCTTCTACTTTTACTATCAATTTGGTAAATACAAGGAGCAATAGGTTGCAACATTTTTAAGTTTTGGTAGAAGCAGACCTGCAACAACAAGTCCTGAATCATATGTTGTCTGTTCATACATTAATGTTCTTTCAGGAACAACTTAAAAGTAACACTTGTTTGAAGCCCCCCCCCCATTCCAATACGAAGAGTAAGATGTAAAAAGTGGTATATCCCCTTTTCCAATTAATTGAAATATTGGCGACAATAACTCTTCTACTATCCCACAATGTTTAAAGATGTCCCACCCATTTTCAACATATATTTTTCTCTGTTCCATATAGTAAGGGGTTTTATCACCATCACATACTTTAAAGCAATACAGCAATTTTTTGAAGAGAGCCCCCCAATTTTCAAAATTTTGATAGTTTGCACAGTTATGTGGTAATTGTCAGAAACTTACTGCGACGAGAATGCTCAAACATTTTATTTATCATAAAATAAGCGTTTTTTGTAATTAGAACTTGGATCCCAGATTGTACTACGCATCAGAGCTGGAAATGCTACGTCTATGTCCGTCCATGACAGGGGCGGCTCCAGGATTTGAAAAACGTCAAAATTACCTGGGGGGCTGAAAGGCTGTAACTTGTCCAAAGCTTCCAAATGGGCCTGATTGTTGCAAGCATTTTCAGAAATTACCGGAGGCGCGCGCCCCCTCTGCCCCTCCTGGATCCGCACCTGCATGATGCAAATAGTGCCACCTCAAGATAAATGACCTCTAAATGACTTCTGAACCATAAAACCACTATGGATGAGCATAGACACGTACATGGCGCTATTTTCTGGTATTGATATGGAAGGCGTTTCCAACAGCGTTGAATTATCGGAGATTCTCTGAATTAATTACTCTAATTACGAAATTCATTCGTTTGCCCAACAAAGAACATTTTCGCTCTTAACCCTTCACAGGTATGGTTTAATAGCCAGTTTCCAATGCAAACGTGTAAACATCTCAAAATTTTCAGAAAATTGGGGGGCGCTCTTCAAAAAAAGTGCATATGTTTTAATTCCAAAAACTTCATTTGTATTGAAAAACTAATTTAATATGCCAGCAGGGTTGGGTGGATGGTAAAGGCCGTAGCGATAACTTTGTTTGTCGTCCGGGGGACCACTGTTGTTAACTTTTAAGGACCTAAAATTACTCCTACATAGTTACATGTAGTCGTGGACCCTTACTGGACCCCAGTAGTTTCAGAGATTGCAAGGGATCCTATCCCTACCCTGAGGAGTAGTAATATATCGAGGGTGGCGGGAAACAGAAGACTCTGTCAGGAACGACTGTGACAGGCCACCGATCCCCTTGTGCAATTGTCATGTTCGTTCATCATGCCTCTGGTTGGAGCTTACGTAATTGGAATGAATATACGGTAATCTAGGATAGTAAACGAAGGAAGTAGCAACCATTGATCAACTTGAGACTGAAGCGTGTGTCAGTAAGTATTTACTTCCTTTTTTGAGTTTACACAAAAACCCAATTCGGACATAGTTATTTGATACTGAAAGAGTATTACTTGCCGCACTCAAGACGTTTAGGAAACCTAAGTATTTGCTAAAAAGGGAATTTTGACGAGCATATAAGTTGGTCCATTGTTCCCGTTCAGAAAAACGGCTTAGTAGAGGGTTACTTGATCGGCCATCGCTTATAGGTCAAGGCGGGGGTCAGGGTGGTGCCCACTTAAACTTGCAATATGCAGTTAGGTATAAATTTGAACTCATAAAAAAAAATCATTTTTGATAAACCACAATTACCTCTGGTTGGTAGTTACAAATGAGCGTGAAGCAAGGCCTGTGTGGTACTGGTCTTCACAAATGATATATCAACCACCACGACAAAACTGAAGCACATCAAAGGGGTGCCCCGTTGCGCCAGTCCTCGTGTCCTCACAAATCAGTCTCTGCTTCAGCTCATTTTGCGCACTGAAAAAGAAAATAAAAGACTTATCGTTTCAGGGTGGCATGTTCTTAATTCATACAATATGCATATTTATGCATTAGGCACTCTGAGCAGCAAATTCAGTTGACGCTGTTAAACAAATACGCGCGAAAGTTAGCGCTTGTGGATTTATTGAAAATGTACAGTTGCACTCTGCGTTGTACTGCGTAAGGTGCTTTTGAAGTGTGTCGTTGTGCACGACTGATTTATTTTCTCAGTGGGTAATTATTTATAATTATCTATGCTAAACTGACCATCTTAAAATTACTCTGTATTACTAATACTTGCAATTATTTTGTTTTCTGTTGTATGAATTAGGTTAATAACTTAACTGGGCATTACTTTGCTAGAAAAGTGACAAATCAATGCACTTGCGCTCGAATTTGATGCTGGTCCAATGCACCCGCTC
>JAMKCH010047010.1:0-53578 GCA_023653785.1 Ophioderma brevispina
ATTTCACTTCTTAGTCAACTTTTTAAAATGTTGTTCTTGGAGGTTTTCAAAGTATAATTTTAGAGAAATTTCTTTTCTTGCAATTTTTTTTTGATAAGCTGTAATTCGTCTTATTTTGTGTGGCCTATATATTGGGATTCCGATAAGTGTTACTTAAAGGGGCATTTCATGATCCTAACTTGTTTATATTTGTTTATGGTTCACTAGATATCCTTTAGAAAAGGTTATTCTAAAGTTTCAGTCGATTTTGACAGTACGTTTTGACGTTAAGGGCTAATGTTCATATCTTGCTGCCCATAGGCCACTGTGATGTAATTTGTCTTTAAACGGACAGAAAATATAAGATTGCAAATTTCTTGAGTAGATCATGTAAGATCATGCAAGATTTGGCACACAAATTATACTTAGGCTAACAGTTCAAAAGATATGCAAATTTGTCATAGGTAAGATGGGGGTGAGGCTGTGGATCACGAAATACCCCTTTAAATTATTTCATAAAGTGACCAAGTTTAATTTTTTCCTACAGATACTACACATGATCTTAGCTAAAAGGCCGAGAAGATGTAACAATTACTCACTAAAAAAGATATAAAACTAATCCCAGAAATGGCCAATATTTATCAATGTTCATTAAAGTCTGACTCAAAGATTTCGAAATACATATTTTTGTGTAGTTATTAAAAATAGTAAACTAGAACTAAAGATACTCACAAAAAATGCTCAATACCAAAGTTAGAGATGAATGAATCGGATTTTTCGTTTTCACGCAGTACACACTTATGTACAGTACAGTACAGCAGTGCATGGGATACCGTGTATAAAAAAATTTCCGGATCCGGAATTTTAAAACTAAGTTGTGATTTTTTATACGAAGGACTTCAATTTCAGCTTAGTTATTTCACATGGTGATTATTATATGGACAAGCTTTATGTATATGCAAAAAACACAATTTGTTTGAAAATTGAGGGCGCCCTCCCCGGGAAATCTCTGAGTCAGCCTTTAAATTTGTAAAGAAAACATTTTTTGTTTATATATAATTTTGCTATTAGAATCAGCTGGTGGGAGACCATGAGGCTTATTTCGTGCCAATTTAAATTCCCTGTAGCATTAAGACCAATGAATCCCATAGAGTTTCAGAGAATAGCTAATCTTCATAGAAATGACACATTAAGTTAAGGCAGATGCATACTACACTATCGCTTTACATCGCAATGCTGTGAGATAAAAGTCACTTATACTCCAACACAGCTATTTGAAAGTCTCATTTATTATGACAAAACCCGAATAAAACAAAAAATATTGTCAGCGACACACTTTTGACAACTGATTTGGAATATTTAGTCCACTAAGCACATTCTGTGTAAATTTTACGATATTTAATTGCGGGCAAATACAATTTTTCTTAAAAATCTGGTTTCCACGTCTTTCTATATAGAATGGGCATATAGAGGGCGCTATAACATACAAATCATAACCTTTGTAGGCCTATATGGCAAGATTCCCGCAATGGATTTGTCTGATTTTTGCAGAAATGGTAGCTCTTGCATGTCCCTAATTATACCAGTTGTCAAAATTGTGTCGCCACTGCTTAAAATTGTTCTAAAAATAAAAGAGAGAGTTTGTATGGTATCAAACAGCTGTGCCAAACTATAAATGTCTCATCTGGAGGATGCCGTTGCATCTGACATTGCCAGTTGACAATTTTAATAAAAATTTAGATTACAAGCGATATTATTTATGATACTAGGTCAAAGTTCTATTAAAAACTGCTTAGACTCTGCTTCCACAACTTCGAATATTTGGCCATTGAATGTAAACTTCGTTGAATGAGTATTTTTGTTGTTGATTATCGGACTGATAGGGAGATTTTTAAGAGCAGGTTCAGCTTGGTTTTCATGACGTCATCGCCCGACCTTGGTTCCAAGAACAGCCAATCAGAGAATTTTTGCGGCTGCAGTATCTCCGAAAGATGAACAAAATTCAACTCTCCAGGAAGCCTTGAAATCCATGGCATGATAGAGGTTTTTTGCGGAAGGAATACAAAATTAGGGTCAAGTTTCTTTGTGGCCGTGATATCGCGACTGCGAAGTGGAGTATACATCGGGCTTTAAAGGGACATGCAGCAATTTGCTAATCCCTGTCGTCGAAAAAAAATCATTAAAATGCATGTATTGGTGTCTTTATCACTAGCATGGATTTGCTAACTTAAGTTGCAAGTGGTTGGCTCAAAATCTGCGTATAAAAGACAGTACACTTATCTGATACTGGACCACCTTCAATGGGTATGCAATGAAAGTCCAACTTGAGATCAAAAACGCTTATTTCTGCAAATGGCCCTGATTTTAAAACACAATCTGTACCATGACCTGTACATTTGACCTCAAACATGTACATTACTTATCTTTGAAATTTTAACTACTTAGTTCACCAGGTAGACAAGGATGGATATTTATTAATCTTAAGATTAATAAATATCCATTACTTATCTTTGTTTATTCTGTACCGGTGTGTACCACAATCAGCTGTTCAGTGTACATGCAAAGTCACCATCACTGCATGTCAATTTGCAGGAGACAGTAAGACAAAATCCTCTCAAATACTTCATATAAATTTGTTGTTTTAACTATTTGGTTATTTGTTTCCTTCATTAAAGTAGTTTAATAGAATTAAACTTATTTTTAAGCTCAAAGGTTGGTATTCTGAAAGGGAGTCTAACTTTAGTCCTGGGTTTAAACCAGGGTTAGTCCTACATGAGTGGACCCTTTTTCCTTCCAGCATACTCTAAAAATGTGCTGTAATGGGTGAGCAAATTCTCATGGGTGGGTCGGAACGACCCATTCATTAAGGCAATTTTCTCACCTGTCCACATTTTACTTTCACAGTATTTTTAAGGAAAAAGGTCCACTATTGTGTCGGACTAACCCTGGTTTATTATTTAAACCTGGATCTAAAGTTAGTCTCCCTTTCAGAATACCAGCCATAATAATTTCAAATTTTTATCCTCTTGCATTATCACCGCTTATTCTCTCACATTATCACTGCTTATCCCTTTAATGGCCTACTCTTTTCAAACCGGCTGCAGTATATACAGTACGGCATAACTCTGTACACGGGACCAACGGCTGAACAGCTTCCTTCACTGTGGTTTTCCATAATAAGTTTTAACCAGTTTCCAGTGACCATAAGAACCGTGGAAATTCAGAATTTGATACTGCAATAAATAAGATTGTATGGCCCAACTAGGAGAATTGAACCAGGGTCCTTCAGCTTGCGCAAGAAGCAAACACCTTAATCCACTACACCATGGTTTCCTCTATGTACATTAGGGTCAAGAAAATTCCGCCTTATCGAGAAAAACACAATATTGCAACAGGTGTATTTCTCAATCACATGAATTCCTCTTGCACAAAACACCTGTTAACTATTGCTATTTCCAGTCGTGAATACTAGGCATTTGATGCCATTTGCATCATCGTCATAGGTACAAAATATCTCAAGAATAGAATAACGTACATTCTTGTTAGTTGAACACAAATTACTTCAATATGGTGACCTTACTGACACCGCCTCTCAGGCGCTCCATCTTTTTCATCCGGCATTCCGTCACCAGTCTATTGAGTTCAGAAGCACTGTATCCTAGAAGGCCTTGGAGGTCGCAAACAAACTTGTACACAAATCTCTTGCCGTGAACCTTGGCGATCATGTCTCCATCGTAGTAATATCTGGGGAAAACAAATGGAAATTTGCAAAACAAGTTTGAACTATTAGGTAAGGTAAGGTGACATTAGAATTTAACAACGCCTCAACACAATTGTGTCATATTGTGTTATTGTGGTTACTTATAATAAACATTTGACAAGATATATAAACATAAAATACATTATAATGAATATTTGAAATCAAATTACAATATTTATGAACAGTGATTAAAAGGACAGTTAAATATATTTATACAATCAGCCTCTTCAGGAAATTCCTTGAAAGAAGTTTTCATGTCTCAGACTTATTTTCCTGCCAGATAAGAGCAAATCATGCAATCAATAAGACAGTGGCGTACCGATCGGGGGGGGGGGCATGTTGCCCCCTCTGGCTCGAAAAAGCGGGACGATATGGACAAAAATTTGCATTTTCACCCCTCTTTTTCGGGCAGTTTTGATGAATTTCAGCCTAAATTTGGGCATTAAAGTATATTTTGCGATTTTCGCGCTGCACGTGCGAATTTCGTCAATTCACATTAATGGAGCCAGTCATCCGGCGACGAAATACAAATTTTGCCCCCTCGGGCGGGGACGACTGGGAAATTTTGCCCCCTGTGGATCGATTGCCTCGGTCGCACGCTGCAATAAGCATGTGTTTTACAATAGAGCACAATTACAAGTGGGATGTGCTTAAAGGTGGGTGACCCAATCATGATCCAAATTTTCATGTGACGTTTTTATCCTTCACATGGAAGTATATTCGCCATAAAACATCCGATTACAAATTTAGAGTTAAATCGGCCCAGCCGTTAGAATAGTAGCTGTGTAATAATTGGCTCAAAGACAGTGTGTGTTAATAAATGTGGTATACCACACTTGTGAGATGTTGTTGTTCAGAGAAGCAAAAGGATTTCCTGGGCCTAAATTTCACTGGGGAAATGAGAAAAATGTGAACTTTCTTCTGAAACCAAAATCTCCATTTTGATGGAGTAAATTGGAGGGACGAGGAGGTTGTCAATCGGGTCACCCATCCTTTAAGAATGAGTGAATTCATAGTAAAATATGACAGATCTTACTTCAGCCCTTTGTTCAACCAAACTTCAACTGTTTGGCAAAAATTTGAGATTTTGGACAAACAAACACAAATTTGGGCAAATATCAGGGATTTGGGGCCAAAATTATGGAAGTTTGCCCCCCCCCCCAAAAAAAAATTCATTTGACCCTCCCCCTTTGCCCCGCAGAAAAGTCTGGCACCGCAACTGTTGAAGGAGTACTTTGGCAAAAATTTAACCTAATATAACCTATTTGACCCATTGAACATTATGACAATGACCTCAGTAGCATTTTCCTCTTCCATCCCATCTACTTATCATTCTTACCAAATTTAAATTGAGACATCAACTTTAGAAATGGGCAAACTTTAACCCCAATGAAAACGTAAAAAATCCCCTAATTGACCCCTATATGACCTTTAAACCTCAACCTCCATAAGGCCACCCTTCCTTTCAACCAATGATCATGTTATCAAGTCTGGCTTGAACATGAAACAACATTGGCGAAACTTCAAACCAAAGTATGTTGTAACTTTAACCTTTAACCTAAAGTATTGTAACTTTAACCTAAGTTTCCAGATACACATACCCATACAGAAAGAGTGAATTCTAAGTCTTGCTTTGAGCAACATGCTTTGAGCAAGTTGCTTTGAGCAAGCTCAGGGGCAAGACAAAAATAAAACTGGATATTTTACAAGCTATTCTATGTACAGACACTGACTGCAACATGTAATTCAATGGAGACTCATACCCGGGGGTTCTAAAGTTTGGGTAGGGTTGGAAGTAGGACCCATAGCTCTACTAATTTTTGCTGAAAATGGATCCACAGCTATACGAGATGCAAATTTTGAACCAATTTAACATTTTTTTTTCTCAAAATTAAAACTTTTTAGCAAATTTGGAAAATTTTAGCTTCAGATTTAAGAAATTGACTAATTTTCCAACAATTTTTAGAAAATTGTTGGCTCCTGATTGAGAAAATTGCACTAATTTTGCAACAAATTTGAGTAAATCTTTAAAAACAAACCCATTGCTATATGTATATGAAAATTGGTAAGAAAAAAAGGGTCATTGATATACCGAAGGCTGAAAAGAATACCGGGCAATGTTTGTTTTCAAAAGAACATGGTCTGTATTGTGTTTAGTACACTATTAGCTATAAAATCTCAATTCCCTTGGCACAGTTCAGTAGCTTCCATTCACCAATGTATTTAGAAAATACACCCCCTGGTTTTTGGGGTATGATAATGATACCAGACAACACAAGGTCAGTTCATGTAAATGTATGCACAAGTACAGCCCACTGAACTGTGTTCTTGGTGGATGAGCATATTGTAACTCATAGTGTACCCCCATTCATATTTCTTCAGCACTGCTGCTTTATTCATTTCTGTCAATTTTTCATTTTAAAAAAGTACTTTATGAGAATTCTATCAGGGGAGGGTGGCCAAGAAATCCCAAATTCAGACGTTGCCATTGGTTTAACACGTAAAAGCGAAACCTTGACGAAAAGTTCTGAATTTTTTTACATATTGACAAGGAATATTTTCTTATTCCAAAACCGTTGGAGTTGAAGAATCAACTCCACTGGAAGGGTTATTTCTGAATTGTTTTGTATTGACTAACGAATGAGAACAGAAGGTTGTATGTAGGTCACGGGAAGGTTGTGGGACACCCATGACCGACCCACATCAAAGCACCCAAATTGGTTTGTGGTTTGCACTCCGGATTGCTGTAATTTCTTTTGACATTTTTGGTGAATTGCTATAATGAATGCAGGAGCGGATCCAGGATTTTAAAAACGTCAAAATTACCGCGGGTGTGGGGGGGGGCTGAAGGCTGAAACTTGTCCAAATGGGCTGATTTTGCAACATTTTGCAGAGTTACCGGGAGGCGGGAGCCCCCTCCCTAGATCCGCGCCTGGAATGAGGCTTGGCCGTCACCGCCTGGAATCTATACTCTTATCAAATTCACTTTTAAGCTGCTCCTGCAAATTTCAAATATTTTTTATGACTTTTATAGCACCTTCACTCAAGCTTGGATAATCAGCTTTTGCAACACACCCAGGTCTTGTTGAAATTGTTGGTAAACTGTTTGTATTGATAAAAGAAACCTGCATACCAAAACTTATTTTTCCCAAAAGGGTTTTGGAGATATTTCACCTAATGTGGTTTCAAATTCCTATACAATTTGTACAGGGGGACTAATTTTGATGATATAGGCTGGTATTCTGAAAGGGAGTCTAACTTTAGACCTGGTTTAAACCAGGGTTAGTCCTACATGAGTGGACCTTTTCCTTTCAAAATACTGTGAAAGTTAATGTGACAGGTGAGAAAATTCCTCATGGACGGGCTTCCTGCCCATCCATGAGGAATTTTCTGCCCGGTTTAAGCAACATTTTTAAAGTATTCGAAAGGAAAGAGCCACTCCTGTAGGACTATCCCTGGTTTAAACCCGGGTCTAAAGTTAACTCACTTTCAGAATACCAGTCTTTGAAAATACATTTCTGAGGTAATGGATGAGTAATAAGTTTGGATTTGGTTTTATATTAGAGCTGATCAAATTAACACGTTTTCACATTCTAAGATAGTGTTTCTATGGCCAAGTAAAAGAAATGAATCTGTTAAAGGTGCAACGAGAGATTTCACATTATCAGGTGTCCCTTCAAAAATTAAAAGCACTGATTTTTGCTCCAATGTAAAGCTTTCCATCAAAATATCCCCATCAAAAGATTAACCGACAATTGTTTCTTTGGTATCAAATTGTTAAATTTCAATTTCGTATAGGAGCAAATGGTCATGTTTTTTAAGGTGGGACCCATTTGTGTCACATCTACCAATTTTGTCCAAAAATCGACCTCTCTATAAAAGAGCCTGCAGCTTAAAATGTCTTTATCAGAAGCATATGAAAGTATATATTTTCTGAAAGCTTATAATGTGGGGTATTCAACTACGCAAGATTGGGATGATTATACAGGGTGTCACATACATTATACAGGGTGAAACAACAGACCAAGTAGTTTTAAACTATTTTTGTTTTCTTTCATATTCTTATGCAGGATATTGAAATAAAAATAGAAGTGTATTTTTGTGATGTGGAAAGAAAGACCTTTCAGGCAATATATAATTTGTCTGAATTATCTAGGCCAATTCCATTTTACAGGGTGTTCAAAAAATTGTTCTGTTCAGGGTATAAAAAAACAATTGTGTCAATATTTTTTTTTTAATTTTATGGTGTTTTTTTGTGTTTTTTGGGGTTATATGTTTTTGATGTCAAAGATCCATTTTTTTTACAGTTATGAAAAATTTTCCACCTTCTGTTTTCATGAAAATGACAGTTTTTACGAAATTCAAGGTGAGGGCGCTATTCATGTCAAAGTCCGCCATCCTTGTACATATATTATGTTATCTAGGTACATGATGAAATATTATTTTATAACTTTTTCTTAAAATTTCAAGGCCTCAGCTTTTTTATTTGACAGTTGCACATTATCATCAATTTAAAGAGTGTAATGTATGAAATGTATAGGGAGGAAAAGTGCATTGACCTGTGTTTCCATTTATCAATTTTATTGAATTCATTAATCTTTGAATTAGCAAATTGGTCTGAAACCTTAATAATTTTGTGCAAAATAATTCAAAATTTAGGTCAATCTGCAAATGGTTCCCATTGAAAATGTACACACCGCAATCACATCCACTGAGTGAACAGAATAGCAACTTATCCAGGAGAGTTAGAAAAAGGACATGAAGAATGACAACTTTGGTGTCTGAAACAAGAGTTTCTTTTTCTTGTTTGCCTAACTATAATAAAGCTGTCACTATGAGATGATAAAACATACTACGCTTCATGAGTAGAGTGCTTTGACATCTCAATGTTGCGTATTATGTTTAAGTCACTGACAGGCTTGGTATGATAAAAATAAATTTGCTGAATTCATGCGAAGCGGCAACACACTGTTTCCCCTTAGGACAATGTGTGCATTTTCCGCTGAACAATACATCTGCGTCTAATGAACCGTTAAGCTGTGTTTGTTTAACATGAAAGAAACACTAGGGATATATATACACATGGTTCCATGGTGCTCAAAAGATAAGTTCTCCCTAAAATTCAAAGACATTTTATTGCATAACTTCGAAGTATAACTGGATAATTAGAACATTTTAAAAATGTTTGTAATAGAGTAACATTTGGCTCTGTCACCCCCTTCGTGTGCGTTTTTCACACCACCCCTTTTTCATCCACCACACCCTCTCTTGATTCCCCCCCTAGTCGCTCTTGGTCCCACACATTTTTGTCCCTTTCCACGGAGCCCTTCTTCCCCGGTCTAAAGTAAGAAATTAACAATTTTAACAAAAACGATTGTCATTTCCATATTGCATTGCGATCTAGTAAATAAGCTTAAGACATGATGCATGAGCAAACAATAACAAAGAAGACTAATATGCAGGAAAATAACTGCCGATGTAAGCTTTAGCTTCATCACTTTCACATATCATTTTTCTTTGCCTATTGCTCTTTTTATGACAGAAAGAAGCAATGTTTGAAATGCCTGTTAAATCAAATAAGATTGTTTTTGTCATTCAAGGTGAGTCTCAATGTTCCAATGTTTCCCTTCATCTGCACTGATGAACATCATTGTAGTGTTTACAAATGCTGTTTACCAATTTGCTGATTGTTCTGTTTCATGAGTGGTTCCATGCTGCTCGCTGATAATTCCGCACTTTGAGCCAGTGTAGCGTTCTCCTGTAGGGTGTGTCGATCTGCCTCACTTTCGACTGGGTGTTGCTTACACAAAGCTCATCTCATGGTGTTTTGTTTGTCTGCATATATGTCTTGTTTATTATCTGTTTAGCCTATGTATTCATGTTTTTTAAGCTTATTTACTTCAGACCACAAGAATAAAATGAAAGGAATGAAATCGTTGTGGTAAATTAAAATAATTTCTTGACTTTAGAATTCTTTGAATACGGTAAAGTGCCCCCACACTTTTTCCCTGACAACATCATTTTTTTGGAAAAAGGGAGTGTTGTGTTGTTGGGGGCCAAAAGTGTTTTTGAGGTCAACAACTTTTGTGGCAGAGCCAAATGGTTTTCTCTCTTGAAAACTTTTGGAAATTTTCTAAACATCCAGTTCCTAATTGAAGTTTATACAACGAATTCCTTGATTTTAGGGGGAACTATTTTTGGGAACCCTTATATATATATATACATTTCCTCTCAAGTTGTTAAAAATGACCAACAATCTAATTTTTTTTGATGGGAGAGGTGGTAGTTTTTCAGGTAGGGGCAGGAGTCCTACGAATGGTTGTAACGTGTAAGATAACCCTAATGGATTGGGAGGCTCAAAGTTGAGGCTTTTAAAAACCCCCGTTGGGCACTATCCCATAATTCATTGTAGTGTGCCTATATAACTGTACTGTACTAAACACATGTCTTGCTCATGGATAAAAGGTGTTTCAAGAAGTTTTAAGAACCATGACAAAAATCCTTTTCAGTACTATTGCTTTGTGGGCCTAAATGAGCATAAAAGTCAGTGTTTTTTTATTGTTAGAATAGATTCTTGTGGGATCACATGACCTATCGAGGTAAAATTTCTCAAACTGGTGCATTGTGGATGGACTCAATACACGCTCTTATTTGTGATTGAAGTCTAACTTTGATTTGAAATCACTACACAAACCAAATAAAATGGAACAGACAAACAGTATGCTACACACACACTCTGAGGTATATGTGTTTGCAACTACAATGTCCCCATCTGGCCTTAAAGCACTATCAAGTTGTTTTACAAAAACATGGAAAAATTGATTATTTCCGTAGAAATATCAGATAAGTCAAGAAAAGAAAAGAAAAAAAAAACACAATGTACTTTTTTTCATATAAAAATTAGTATGTACATGAATATTAAAATGTGAATTCCCTGTACAGGTAATTTAAAAGGTACATTTTCTGGGCAGACATTGCAAACCGCTATAGAATTTCTACTGTAAAATTTAGTAGTCTATGATCCCGGGCTTATAATGTTATAACACTTGAGTGCCTAAGGGGATTCATATTATAACAAAGATTTTGTTTCCGGCAATTTTTTTTATATTTGGGGGGGTGAAAAATATTTTTGAACTCTAATTTTTTGTCAAATGTGTAACTTATCGATGTGGCTTCTTTCCATAAAAAAAATTACTAAAATTTCTTGCCCGTTAATAGATAAATAGCTTTGTGTCCCAAGAACCCCCCAGGCACCAACGTGAGGTGAAAACAACCTTAGCACTTGATGCTAAAGGCTGACTCAAGATTCCCGAGGAGGTGCCCTCATTTTTCCAAAACAAATGTGTTTTTTGCATATACACTAATGGCTGTACATAGACTAAAACCACTGTGTAAAATAGTAAAGATCAAATCGAAGTCCTTCATATAGAAAATCGCAACTTGTTATAAATTTCGGATCTGCCGAAATTTAGTTATTACACAGTATCCTATGGCACTGATACTACCACATAAATGCTTACTGAATGAAACCAAAAATTCTGGATACCTCTCAAACGTTGCAATCAGGAATATAGGTGACTATTTTTAGTTCCAGTTGACTCATCTCATAAATACACAAAAAAATCTCTGAGTCTCCTTTAAGGCACCCCAAAAAAAAGGGTCTCAGAAAAAAAGAGCAAGATGCAATTTTTAAGTCAAAAACAAAAATGTGGAAATCCACGGATCTATGAAATCCTCATTTTCTTTATTGCATTTTGGCAATTATTGCATTGGTAGTGCTAGGACCAAAAAAAATGGGTTTCCTGTAGAATTAAGGGGGTACATATGGGACCTATTTCCATAGTGTTCACTCATTATTTTTCCTTTGCAGCCAGTTGTCATTTATTTCTGTGACAAAACAACGTCAGTTATCAATCTACGTCTAACCTGCTTCCACTCACAGTTTTAAAGACTAAAAGACATCACAAAATATTCTCATTCAAGCCCCTACCCTATTTATCATCCTCATCTATGGGAATTTCTTTTACAAACTTCCTAGTGCAAAAGACAAATGTACAGAGGGCGAAGCTGCCCCTTCTGAACCATTTTGTGAGGGAAATGGGAAGTAAAAGACAGGTATTTTCAGACTCTTTTAACCTGGACAGGATTTATTGTGCATGAGCAGGAGAACAGCTGGAGAGGCAATGAGAGGTGCAATAATAGGTAAGTTGACTCAATAGAGCTTGCAAATAGGTACACCTAGGTTAGCTTAAGTTTGTGGAAGATTGGACATGGCGTTGTGAGACCAAGTCTAAGGTGCAAAATGAGCAGTATGGCTTGATGCCAATGTTGTTTTACCATAGCCGATTAAAATAGCCACACCAAATGATAAAACATAACCCATGACAACTTTTGTGACCTGTGCATGCATATGCCAGCACTTTTACCAATGATGACTGCTCTTCTTTTATTACAGATTATCAGATAGTAAAAGATATTTTGATACCCCCTCCCAGAGTAAACCTCCTTTCCTCAAAGGCCAGGCGCTATACGAGAAAAGAGTAAGTTATTTTAGTTATGATATATGTTTTCCTCTTCAGTAGATAACAGAATGCATATAAGGAAAATACTATTTTGTTGCCTAGTTACTTAAAATAATGAAATATCATGAATGATCACAGCATGTTGAAGATGGTTTGAAATAACATGAAATGCAGTTAATTTAATAACTCTGGAGGTCTATATTAGGGATCCACACCGGTAAATAACATGAGAAAGAGGGCAAGTCAGCCCTGAAAAACTGAAGAAATGGCACGATATGGGTTAAAATTCATGGTTGCTATCAATATCAGTATAAAATCATTAGGAATATAAAAAAAAAAAAAAATACAGTCGCGTTCTCGAACCGCGTAAAATCCCCATGGCGGGAGTGGTTTACCAAATTTAAATAATCAGCTGCAAATGTCATTACCCTTGTGATTTTTTCTTATTGTGGATAGATATCTGGGTTTATGGCTAGAGTGTTGAAAACAAGGGGCATCCGAAGACGAGTAAAGTGGATGCATACGCGCATTAGCATGTTCAACGCAGGCATATGCGGCATGTGCAACGTTCCCGGGCATGCATACGCGCATGTGCAACGTCCCAGCAATGATACGCACATGCGCGCATGCGCTTGCATGTGTGAACATTGCGAAGATAGTGTATTATGTGCCACAAAACCTTTAACCAAAAACACCCCCCCTTAAACCCAAAAATCCCCTTAAACCCAACAACCCCCCTTAAAAACCTGGACAACCCCCCTTAAACTGGAACAACCCCCCCCTTACACTCGGCAACCCCTTAAAACACAACAAGCCCCCTTAAGCCAGACAACTCCCCCCTTAAACCCGGACAACCCCTTTAAACCCGCAAACCCACCTTAAACCCCAACATCCCCCCTTAAACTTGTGCAACCCACCTAAACAAAACCACAACAAGCCCCCCCCCCTAAGCCCCCTTAAGCTCAGACAACCCCCCCTTAACCGCACAACCCACCTTAAACCCCACCATCCCCCTTTAACCCCCCTTAAAACCTTGTGCAACCCACCTAAACCACAACAAGCCCCCTTAAGCTATACACCCCCTTAAACCCCAAAAAAAACCCCCCCTTAAACCCAAAATTCCCCTACAACCCAACAACCCCCCCCCCTTAAAACCCTGGACAACCCCCCTTAAAACTTGTCCAACCCACCTTAAACCACCACAAACCCCTTAAGCCCAGAAAAACCCCCCCTTAAGCCCATACCAACCCCCCCTTAAACCCGGACAACCTTAAAAGCCCCCAACAACCCACCTTACCCCCAACAGCCCCCTACGTCCAGACAACCCCCCTTAAACCGGACAACCCCCCTTAAACCCAGACACCCCACCTTAAACCCCAACAATTCCCCTCAAAAACCCAACAACCCCCCTTAAAGCTGGACACCCCCTTACAGCTGGACAACCCCCCTTAAAGCTGGACAACCCGCCCTTAAACCCGGAAAACCCCCCCTTAACCCCGGACAACCCACCTTTACCCGACAACCCACCTTAAACCTAATCAGAGCGAGAGTACATGATTCCACCCCTCCATCAAGTTTTATCAAAATCGGATGTATCAATAGTTTTTCACAATTTTTTTGGGTGAAAATACCCCAAATTTAGCCCATAGATAGGCAATTAGCTATTTAATTAGCATATCATGCCCACAAACCTAATCATCGCGAGAGTACATGATTCCCCACCCCTCCACCAATTTCAATCAAATATCGGGACTTTGGATCTTCAGCTATTTTTGTTCACAATATTGAAATATTTAAAAAAAAAAAAAAAAAAATGAACTCATTAATTATGCAATTAAGGTACCTCATGAGCATATGCCAACACCCATAATCTAATCAGATGAAGGGGCATGGCAGTCCGATCCACCCACCAAGTTACATCACGCATAACCCTATGGTCTCAGTTATCGCGTTCACAAATTTGTGGGTAAAAATACCCCCAAAAACTCATTTAATAAGCAACTTAGGTACCTTATTGCATATGCCACGCCCATATAATCTAATCAGATGAAGTGCATGGCAGTCCGATCCCACCCACCAAGTTATCAACAAATACTCCCTATGGTCTCATGTTATCGCGTACACAAGATTGTGTTGACGCGACGCCGACGCCTTGCGACTGATAGCATAATCCCCCTTCTGCTTTTCAAGCCAGGGATAAAAAATGGGCATTGGAAAATTGAATTTGATTTGAATACCAATTTTTAACCTGTAAATTACAGGGAAACACCTTATGAAAAGTGTCATGGACTAGAGGATCCACGGTGATGCTAACCTTCACAGGTCCAGTAGCCTCTTAAATATTTGGGGATAAAACTACCCTAATTTTCATGACTGACGGGTAGGAGATATGATGATCTTCAAGCAGAATGTTAGCTTTAAGTTCTGAGATGTTCCATTGAAGAGAAATATGTTGTCATCTCGCCCATTTTGTACACGAACGAATAGGACTTGTATTTTCCAGTGTGAAACCAGAAGGGCTGTCAACCAAAAACCACATGATTTATAATGTTTATAGGTAAGTGCAGGTTACTAACTTTGAGGATGTGCATGAAGGAGGTCTCTTTAAAGTGAAAGATTTTGAGATACAAAATTCTCTCAATTTGCATCTGATCGGTTTGTAGACCACCTACCCAAGAACGTTTTGAAGGTTCATTGGACAAATAAGCACGAAAGAAAACCGCAAACCTTGTTTTGAACTGGCCGCTATCCTAATCGTCCCTATAGTAAACCACGCTCGTATTTTCTGTTGTGCAGAACAGAAAATTGACTAAATCATCATCTTATACTTAAAGAAGCGTATTGGTTTTATTCACTTCAGGTGTGATTTAATTACATTGGTAAGCTTCCAAATATGCAAAAACCTGGGTCTGACAAAATTGCGGGCGCTTCTCTGCGAGATGTTCCTCATGTTTCTTTAAAAAAAAAGGCCAGAATCCTATTTGATAATTCTCACTGTTTTCAGGCAACATGTGAAGTTCCAACATCCACAGTGCTACTTGTACAGAAGTTTGATTGTTGAGAAAGTGATATAGCGATAGGAATACCTTGCTTTGAATTGCAGGCCGCAGCAGAGGAAATATAATTTCAAAGAAGTACCTTTACTGGTCCCAGGTACCTTTGACCCAAATAATGGTCAGTGGTCTTCAAGAGCAAGTTTATCTGAAATTGGGTCAAGCATTTGGCCACTAGATGCACTTTGTCCCCCTTAAAATACAACATTTCTATTTAATTAACTCATTTACATATGTAACCCGCATGTTTTAAGCACTTGCAATTCACACAAAGATGCATGCCATGATGGTCTTTCATGTAGCACAGGGATTTTGAGTATCTGATGTACCATATTAGTGATACAGCGATTATGCATATTTAATTAGCTCATTTGCATACATAACCCCACATTCTAAGCACTTGAATTGTATACAAGATGTATGCATTGATGCATCTTTCATGTTGCAAAGGAAATTTTGTATATCTCATGTACCATTTCATAGATACAGCAATTATGCATATCAATTAGCTCATTTGCATACTTAATTTGTATATTTTATGCCCAAACTCAAGTCAAGAACTCAACCAGCTTCCTTTCACCAAATTACGTCAATATACACCTTATGGAAGTCAAGATAATCTGCTCACAAGCTTTACTGACAATGTTAATAAATTATGCAATTAAGATACTTAATTTGCATATTTTAGCCCAAAATCTAATCAGGTTGAGATTTATCAACCCGTTTCCTTCCACTAAGTTACAATTACATCATTGTATCCCTTACGGAACTCTGTATAACTCACCCACGAACTTTCTATAAACACACACAGACAGACAAACACTCACAGACAGAAAAACAGACAAGACAAACAGATAAGACATAGACTGGAAAGTGATTACTACGTCTCTTCTGAATAAAGTTCAGGCGAGACAAAAGCAACAAACAAACAAAACCAAAAACAAGAACCTGAACAACACCTGAATTTTTAATTATATGCAAAATCACAATTATTAAAAGTTACGTGAATAGCAAGGTCATCTGAGACAGACTACATAATAACCTTAATGTACTTCTTTTAATACGCATAGCCGATTTTATACACACAATAAAATTGTTGATCCAGAAAAAAGGGACTTTCCCTTCTGGTTTAATTTCACAGGTTGCTGGTGTATGTGTGTGTGTTGCCAACAACAAAAAATTTATTGAAAATGAGACAGCTAAAGGCCGACTCAGAGATTTTGAACTATATTTTTTGTTTGAAGTAATTAAAATATAGTCATCTAGAACTAAAGATAGTGGCCTAAAATGCTTATAATTCCAGGGACTGACTTTTAAGGAGAGTGAGAGCGATAGCTCCCTTACAGCTCTCCTTAAGCACTTGTAGGAGAGCGATTTAAAGCTCCCCTAGGGAATCTGCTCTATCCATGGTTACCACTGGTATATGCCATGAAAAGCTCCCCTTAAAGCTCCCCCTGATATGACCAGGGGAGCTTTTTACCGAGCACCACCTTATTTTAAAAGTCAGTCCCTGTAATTCCAAAGTTAGAGATGAATGAACTTTCCATTTTCATGCAGTAAACATTTATGCACAGTATAACAGTGCCATAGTATAACAGTGCCATATGAAAAATTCTGGATCGGGAATTTTATAACAAAGTTGTGATTTTCTATATGAAGGACTTTGATTTAAGCATAGTTATTTCACACAGTGATTAGTATATGGACAAGTATTATGTATTTTGCAAAAAACATGATTTGTTGGAAAATTGGAAAATCGTGAAATCTCCGAGTCGGCCTTTAACAGCTGGTGTCATAGTGTGTTTTTTACATTTGCTGGCAGGCAAACATAACAGAAACACTGGTGTAAAAACCAGATCATCATGAGAGTGCAACAAGGTCGTAAGTGGGTCATTCCATGCCAAAACACCAAGGTGTGGAACCCACCCTCTCAGATTTTGTTGAATTTGCAGTCAAAGGTACATTTTATGGGGCTACAGAGGAGGTCAAAAGGAAAAATTCAAATTCCATTCCGTTTTGAAGTTAAGGGCTCTCAAAGTTTTACGACTCGGACTATAAAATTGTGATTCAGTATTAAAAAAACTTTATTAATGCTATTTATATAATCAGTAGTTGCTTTGTTACTGATGCAACAAGTGGCAATTAGAATTTCTTTGTATCCCCCTAGTAAAAATAGGCCCTCGAATAGCTGCCATGCGTGGAAATGGACTAAAATGGGACCAAACCTAGAGGGTGCTATTTTGATGGTAAACCTGACTGGACGTTCTAGCATTGAAAAAATATTAGCATTACACTAAACGATCCTCGTGCTATAAGTTTGTTTGTATTTTTGATGTTTCAGGTGAAGAAAAGAAAAACAGATGAGCAAAGTGTGGCCACTTGTTTAAAAGTTGCAGAATTCAGAAACTTTACAGAAAAAAAAGTGGCAAAATTTGACCAAGTACTCAGAAAATTTTGAACTGGGGCACCTAACAAGTCATGTTGTAGGAATTGTTTGGGACATGTTTTGGATGAACTGATCAACATATAAAGTGGTCTTTAGTGATAAAAAAAAAAATCCCAAAATACTATAGTGAAAGGTTTCTGAATTTAGCAAAATTTTAAACAAACTGGCTTAATTTGCTGATGATATGTAATGCAAGCTTTTTTCACTGGAAGAACATCAAAAATACAAAACAAAACTGTCTTATCACAGTGATTGTTATAGTGTATGCTAATAATTTTTAAATGGCTAGAACTCATCAGGTGTACGCCGTTCAAGGATAAGCGCCCCCCTTTATATGGGTGGTCACATTTTAGTCAATTTTGCACCATTGGTCAACTATTTGAGGGCTATTTTTAATAGGGGGAGGCAAAGAAAGAAATTCTACTTGCCAATTGTTGCATCAATAACAAAGCAACAATGATAGATAAATAGAATTAATAAGTTTTTTTTTTTAATACTGAATCACAATTTATAGTACGAGTCGTAAAAACTTTGAGAGCCCAAACTTCAAAAACGGAATGGAACTTGAATGTTTCCTTTTGACCTCCTCTTAGCCATATATTAAATGGTATCCTTTGACTGCAATTTCAACAAAATATGAGAGGGTGGTCCACACCTTGGGGGTTTTGCATGGAATGACCCTAGTGCAATAGCTGCTAATGTGATATCATCTGTGTGCGGACATTGTATCAGGAACCTCTCAATTTATAGTCTTTGGTCAGTTGCTATTGAAATGGTTGTTCAAAGTGACTCTTAGTGTGTCGCTGTTGATTTTTTGAAGAACCATTTCAAGAGCCACGACTCAAAGATGCCCCATAATGATGTTTACTGGGACGGAATTATGGAAGTTTATGATGTTCTTGAACTCACAAATCAAGATTCTAGTTCCCGTAACACCATGTCTCACCGTCTGGCCAAAGAAAGTGGGATTAGGGGCAAATTAAAAGCTAGCATTTTTTTAAAATGAAGCAGCTATTTGGAGCTTGAAAATGCACATTCAATGCTTATATAAAGTGGTCACAACTTTTAATAATATAAATTATCCCACATGAAAAATATTCACTCAGAAATTTTTGAGGCTGGTGCCCGCCAATTTTCAAACAAATCATTTGTTTCTAAATGTTCGAGCAGTGGTATTTTATTAAAGTAAAACACTTTCTACTGAAACTGCACTTCTTATTATCTAAACACATGTTTCTCTCACATATCACATATGGGATCACTGCATATGGGCAAGTGATGCAACTCTGAAATGCAAAAATTTGCACATTCTGCAAAAGCGTGCGGTGAGAGCAGTGAGCAATATTGATTACAGAAGTGCATCTAATTCATTTGTTTGTTAATATAATCAACTAAAAATATGATGTGGTTAAACATAAAATTTGGAAAACATTCATGTACAAAATACAACAACAACCAGTTTGCCCTTCCACATTTGGACAACCATGTTGGTAACAATGGAAATAGCATTCCATAAAATGTTTAAAAACTCAAAAAAATACTCATTCTTTTAAATTTATTATCTACCCAAACGTCAATCATTTCTAACACAAACTAATAAAACAGAGTCTGGAATTGACAGGCTTTATTCGGCGATTTATTTCCAGTACTCTTCCACTTCATTATATTTCATGTATACAAATTTATTATTCATTATTGTATGTAATATGTTATACCGATGGATGATTGTGGGTAGAAATAAAATATGTATGTTTTTCTGCCATAAGTAATGCTGTCCATATACTAAACACTGTGTGAATTAGCTAAACCAAATCCATGTCTTTCAATAGAGAAAATCACAAAATCTTGTTCTAAAATTCTGGATCCGTAACTTTTGTTATACACATTATTCGTGGGTACTGCTAAACAAGAGAAGATATCGGTAGCTGCCCACAATGTATTGCTTCCATTGGAAGTTTTGTACAGGTAGTCATGTGAATCGTTAGAGATGAAACACTCTTAAAATGCAAGTTTGTGATCAGTACTGTCAATTTAGCCATGTTTCATCACTAACGATTCACATCATCAGTACCTGTACAAAAACCTCCATTGGAAGCAATGCATTGTGGGGAGCTACTGAAATCTTCTCTTCCGCTAAACAATACTTCGGTGTTTACTGCATCAAAATGAAAAATCTAATTTATCCCAAACTTTGGAATCTAGCACTTTAGGTGGCTATCTTTAGTTAAGTTGACTTTTACTTCATCAATTTTATTTCAAAATCTCTGAGTCAACCTTTGATGGTGTTAGTTATTTGAATTTCTCATGATCATAAGCTAATGTTTGAAATGTGGTATACAGAATTTAGGCAAGTACATGGTATACATCAGATTCCACTTAAAGAGACATATGGAGACATTCTGATTTCCCTAACGGGGGGGGAGGGGGGGGATAGGGTACGACCTGCTCGATTTGGGCATTGGGGATTTCCAAATCGGTGATTTGGGGAATCTTTACGTGCGTTACTATTGCAGTCTCTGCCTCAGTGACATTACAAAAAATCAACTCTGAAACTTTTGTTCAAAAGGATCTTAGTATATTATGATAATCTTAGGGGAAAATTATTAACGTAAAATCCGTCGAGGTTTGTGGATAACCTCGCTTTGCAAAACAGTGTTGTTTAATTCCAATAACGGTCATTTAAGATTTAATTATTCGTGACCAGGCCTAGTCTTTTGTCAAGTCTGTGTGTAACCGTTCAATATGCGTAAGAGCACCCTCCTACGGTAAGTCTTTGAAAAAGACTAGCACCCAGAAGTTGATGCCATTTTGAATTCACTGTTGCTGTTAGGTTGGCATGTCCCCCCCCCCCCAAAATAGGTATTGGTATCACCTGCAGGGATGGCACTATGATTTGCTAGGTCTTAAGGGGTTTACATTGTAATAGTTCAATAACAAAACAGATTTCTTATTTTAAAGAAATATTTTGGCAAATCTATACATGCAGGCTTTTTGGATAGCCTTAAAGGGATTAGCAGCGATTTGCTAATCCGAAACATCGAAAAAATCATAATTCATATTTTTGCATTTTTGTTACTGGCCTGTATATGCGAACATAACCTGCAAATGGTTGGCTTGAAATCTGTGTATTAAAGACAAGGCAGTACTTTTTGTCTGATTCTGTAATTTCTATACGTGCGTATCAAAATTCCGACTTGAGATCAAAAAAGCCTTTCCCGGTGAATATCACAGATTTTCAGTGTGATATTGTGCACCATGATCAATACAGTTTGACCTCAAACACAAACATTATTGATCTTTGTTTGTTCTGTACTGGTGTAAACAGCAATCAGTGTAGATTTTGAGACGGGGTCGCTGTATGTCTATTTGCGGGAGACGGTATGACAAATTTCCTCAAATACTTCATTTTTTTCATTATTTGGTGGTTTCTTTCTACATTAAAGCAGTTATATGAATTTGTACACACATCTCCCCGATTTATGAGTTAAAACATGCATTTCCACATTTAATCGATTCTCTCGCATTATCGCTGCTAATCCCTTTAACTTTGTTGTTAAAAACTTAAAAATGTTTTTACATATGGAACAATAAACTTATTGATTGAATTGTCTTCAGTAAAAGCACGACTATAAGAGGTACAGTGATGAATTACTTCATGAATAGATACACTGATGAATTAGTTTATCACCGGTCCATGTATCAAGTGAGAACGACCACTTTCAAATCTTGCTAAAACAATTTCAGTTTCTGCTAATTAACAACCACATCAAAACAATTCTTAACCATCATAACACACAAACTCTAAATCCCTATGTAATAGCCAAGACACGTTTAAATAGTCAACATAGAACACTCATTATTTCCTTCTCGTTCACTTTTCCCTTCTCTTTCTCTCCCTCCTTCCCCTTCTCTCTCTCCTTTCCTCTTTCTCTTTCTTCCCTTCCGTTTCCCGGTAGGTCGAGCTGATTTTCCTGGTAAGAGTGCTCTGGGGAGAGGGGGCAATGTGCCCCCCCCCTGCATGTTAAGCTACTGCAGCCAATTTTTCAGTTGCAAAAAAATAACTTATGGGATTTTTACAGACTTATCCTTTTCTTTTAAGCTATTCCTGCAAATTTCAAATATTTAGATTCTTTTGAGTGAATCACTTATAGTGTCTTTAATATCGGTGTACCCAAATGGAACATATTTTCACTCAATAACTTCCAAACCAAACATCCTTTAGCCCTAAGATTTCACAGGGCAAATGAGAAAAATAGTAGCTTTCTTCAGATACCAAAATGTTGACCACTTCCAGTAAAATCTGGGGTTCTGGGGACGAGGCTTTTAAATATTAAACCATAACACTTTAATTTGAAGCTTAAACCATGCTAAACACAGAATTTCAATGAAATGTTGATGCCATGCTTTTAATTGGAAATGATATTACCTAAAAGGTACACTGTTTCACAAACTACCCCAATTCAGTTTAGCATGTCAGACTTCCGGATTTGACTTCACTAACTCTTCATTCTTATAACTGCAAGCGATTGAAGTTTGCCGATAGACTATATTAGCCAATAAAAAATAATTTATTGGCAAATAAATTTCCATAAATTACACGTTAACCGATGCGCAAACATAAACATGATCTTGTTTTTCTGTAACACATTCATGAATATTCAGTACATAAACATGAGGCTATGTTGGGAATTTTTACGATGGAATAAAATGGCCACCCTAGCTCACTGTTGCACAAGCCATGTGGTGATTACTTGATGTCAAACTTCTCTCAACAATTTCATTATTTCACCTTTCAAAAACCAAAACCTGTTAGATTTCTAGTAGCAAACACATTTTTCTGTTGACCAGTGGATATTACAGAAAAAATTTTTAAAAAAAATGTGTTTCGTAGCATTTTATTTCTGTTGGAAGAAATGTGCATCATGATATTAAGCTTAAAGCAAATGATGACCGTGTGTAGTGTGTGCTGCCTCAAGAATGCTGCAATGCCAAGGTACGAAAGTCGCAATAAAAGTGTGAACAAACGCTTGTAACAGTGTTATTATTGAGCGAAACTCTGATAAAAATGCAGATATACACTCAGTCCTACACTAATATTTTGGTATAAAAGTTAGTCAGTCCATTGTGTTTTTTTTTTGATCAGTGGGAAGTCGATGGAATAATTTCCTGCATGGAAAAAAAATCTCAGCTAATTTTCTGAGCTCAGATCTATAAAAATTTGTATATCATGCAGAAAGGCAACCTAGCACAAACTATGAACAACTGCAAAACAAATGCAAAACCAATTTTATTATTCTGTAACTAATGTTCAGTTTTGTGTCATTGTATTTCAACTTTGTGTTATTGATTTTCGTCAATCCACTGACTAGTGAATAAGAATTGGGCAATTCTCGGCTTTTGCATTCACTATATTCAAAGAATATCTGTGGGCTGCCAATCAGAACAAATATGCAAATGAGTTCATTAATATGCATGATTACCATCAACTCTTTGCATATATGTCCTACATAACAGACCTTTTCATACCAGTTACACAGTGCTTTGGACAAATTGGCCCACTCAGGCATGACATAGTATGCACGTAGATTTACGACTGAGTTTCGGGAACAGACCCCAGGTCTCCAGCAATTTTTCTTGATGATGGAATTTCAAGCATAACTGTAGATGATGAGCGAGTGGACATAGCACCAGGCTGTGATTTGATCTTAATGCATCTGTGATGTATTGGTGCAAAACCATGCCGTAAATTGTAGGCAAGAATGTTTTAAAACGTACACCGTTTACAGACGGCAGCCCAATGCAGTTTGGTCCCCAAAGTGATGTTACATGTGATTACTGGGGCTGCCGGAAAATGAGCCAAACAAATATCAATTGATAATAAACACACACATGAAAATCCACGGGAATCATCAAGTTTCAATTTTGTCCACGTTCAAGACGATGGGTTCATACAAGGCGAACTCGTATTTACCCGAGGCCGTAAAATATGTCCCCGCCGACTGTCCGGCGATCACTAAGATGTGGGGAAATTGAACTACATCAGACAACCCTTAAGTCGGCCAACATTCTGCTCACAACCCCCTACACTTGGGAACTACTAGCTCCCTACTTAAAACCATGCAATGTCTAAATTGGAAGTTGATATTTTACACCCAAAATCTAATCAGGTCGATAAATGCCCATTTTTAGTAGTTTAAAGCATTTTCCCACAGCCTTTGTACAGAGAAAGGTTGTGTTTTTTGGTTAATTGACTCAAGAAATCTAAAATTAAAAAAACCCCTTAAAATTCACTAAATTTAGTAAAACTATGATAATTTCAGTTTGGCAACACTGTTTTTTGAAAAACTGTGACCCCATTTTTAAAGTTTGCGGACCCTATGAGATATGAAAAAAGGGGTGAAACACTGAATTTTACGTATTTTCCACTTTTTCCAAGAAATGTAACGGCTGGCAACCCCAAGACTGCCGCACGACAGGGGTGTAGGACATGCAACATACCCCACAATTCATGCTTAACCCGGGTGCTGGTCTTATTCAAAGACTAACGGTAGGAGGGCGCTCTTATGTATTTCGAACGGTTACACACATAACTTGACTCACAGGCTAGGCCTGATCACGAATATTTAAATCTAAACTGACCGTTATTGGAAATTACACATTTTGCAAGCGGGGTTAATCCACTACCCCGACGAGTGTTTTTGAAGTCCAATAATTTTTTCTTTAAATTATCATGATATTACTAGATGTATTGAACTAAGTGCTTAAAAGGTGATTTTGCAATTTCACTGGGACCGAGGCCGGCCGTAGAAAATACATGTAGAATTCCATAAATTACCGTTTGGAAATCCTCACTGCCCAAATTGACGAATCGTGTCCGACCACCCCCCCCCCAAATTCGAAAAAAAAAACTTTCATCACTGAAACAATGGGTAACAGCTCCATATGTATCATACCCTTTGTTGTGGTACACTTTGCTCCTCCACCAAGCAATTATGCCATTTTTTGCATATTAATTAGCTCATTTGCATATTTAATTTGCCTGAAATTCGCCAAAAATCTAATCACGGTCTAGAACTCCGCAGTCCTGCTTCCTTCCACCAAGTTACATCATTATACACCTTACAGACCTCCAGCAAACTTGTACAAAGGCCTTGCGGAAACAATTTCATCAATTTGCAAATTAGAACTTATTAGCATATTTCACACCCAAAATCTAATCAGGTCGAGAACGTCAATCAACCCGCTTCTTTCCCACAAGTTTTACATCATCGTAGCCCTTAATGGAACGTCAGATAAATTGTACACAATGTTGACATTTTCTGTGCAATAATTGACCTTTTTTTTTTTCTCCCTTTCCCTTTTTTCCCTTGACCTTTTCCCCCTAACCCCCTGACAGACCCAAGTGAGGACCCTGGGAAATGAATTGCTGGTGAGTAGGGGTAATCCCTCCTACATATACCCAAAGTTTTTGTCTACTCTATCTCCATCCAGAAAAAAATCGATTGCCCAAATTGTTCAGGGGTTAACATTTTTATCACAGACATACGGACATACAGACCATACGGACGAGCCCATTTTATAGTTCCCCTCCGAACGAACGGGGACAATGAATCAGGGAAATTTTTTTTTTTAAATTTAAAGCAAGCTTCACAGTGTATGCCTGGCATATATCCAGGGGCATCATCTTAAACTAAATTGAAAGCCCTCCCCCCATTTAAGAATTGTCACGTAGGAATTTCTAAAAAAGAATGACCTCAACAGTTTGAAGTAAAATTCCACCTTTAAAAGGCTCATAACTTGAACACGGAGCCACCTACGTACCTATGAACTGCACAGAGATAGAGCTTCTTTAAATCAGCTTTCCTTAATATTGACAGAGCTCAGCCTCTGACAGCCCCATTTAAAAGGAACTTTTCAGTGGGAACTAAAGTCCATACAGAATTTTAGAAAATATGCATGCATAAATGTTCAAAGTAAAAGTAAACTTGAAAGTCCATAACTGGACAATGAAACCACCTATAATTATGTAACAATTGCATCCTTAGATGAGAGCCATTTAAATAAAGGTTTTTCTCCTGAAAAAATGACAGGCGCTTTCCACCGGCTGACCCTGCCCCCATTTAATGAGACTTCAGTGGGATAAAATCACAAAGACACACAATATTTAGCCTTGCACTTCTTTGTGTTAACAACATACTAAAAAGTCAAACAAATAACAGCAATCACAACAGGCTTATCTTGGAAGCCTATCCCTTACCACCACTGAAGTGTAATTTGTTAACACTTTAAGACACAGCATTCAGCAGTTAAATGTTAAATATAAAAATATTAATGTGGCTGCGTCATTGGAGAAAAAACGATGTCGGAAATCATTTAAAACAAACTTTGTAGACTAGGAAATCCTAAAATGTAGAGGGTTTAAATTCACTATGTAGGACTATTGTCCTCTACCTAACATTGTGTTTATTCTTACTTTATATATGTTTTATTTTTATTTGATAAGCTATCATTTTTCATTTTTAAACTCAGAATGTCAGTATTAATTTGGGTCTTTTTTCGTTGTATAAATCGCCAACTGGTACATTTTCCGACTTGTATGAAAAATGACGCGAAATACTGGCAATCGGGTAGTGCTTTTTCCGAGTAACCAATACTTTTTTTTTTATCAGATTTCAGCGCTCAATCAAAGACAAGTTCAATTCCAGGAGTCTCCCACAACATCGCTGATAGTTGGCAGCTCTGTACAAGGTTCTTTCCCTGTAAGGACGCCGTTTTCTCAAACGATATTCTTAATCACAAAAATCCTGCAAGTTAAACTTGCGTCATCCCCCTGGCAAGTGGCAGTCTGGAAAATGACATGAGAGACCTTTGACACTTGGTCCATGGACCTTTGAATCATCCACATATGAAGGGAACCCCATTGCACCTTAACCCAAGTCTTCTTTAAATCGGACTTACCTTTTCGAAGGAGACGCGAAAAAGCGAAAAACTAACCAAACTGGAACACACACACACACATACGTACACACATACATACATACGGACAATCAGCCTCCAATATTCCCTTCTGCTTTTCAAGCCAGGGGGATAAAAATGAAGATACTTAACACTTTATAATGGTATGCAACCTTATTAATATAAGGCTATGGTTGTCTTTTGTTATTGTATAAGTGATTGTACATTAGTTGGATATACATACCAACTATGTTAAAGGTGCCAACAAGAGAATTCACATAACAGGGTCCCTAAAAATTTGAAAAACTCTAATTTTGATTAATATAAAGCTTCTATCAGAAATGTCCCCCTGTGAAAGGATTGGGCTGTTAAGAAAAAGTCTTTGATACAAAAAGGGTAATTAATAATTTCGTATAGAGCAATTAATACAAAATTCAGCGGAGCCTATGTTTTATATTGAAAATTAAGAATGAAAATCATCTTTGGGCACTTTCAGGGCATTTCTGTAAACAAAGACAAGGTAGAAATCTATTGGGGGTCTTATCTATTGAAATCACTACATATGACACAATATATGGGTGCCCCAAAATCTCGTGTTGCACTTTAAATAGGAGAAAGTAACTTTTTATACAACCTCCAACCAACACGAATTAACATACCTCAGAGCTCTGCTGAGTTTCTCATAAGTCATGGATGGATTGTCTTGACGCCACCCCAGCGTTGCGCCACCAGTTCGGGTCGTTCAATTTGAACTCGCCGTTTTCACCAACCACGATATGCAGTCTTGCGAATCCTTGTCTGTTAACAGCTCTAGCAGGAACTGCCACAACTGTATCTGACCAATGTACCTGATTAAAACAAAATACAATGCATAGTACAGGTATACAGTGAGCAATTTTCTAGTAACCTTGAAAGAACTTTTCTCAAAGATGCCACAATGGTATCATTGTCAGTAATACGATGATAAGTTTTCAAAAACTAATCAACAATGAACTCAACTCTCAGAAATTAATTAAAGTAATGAAAAAGTGTAGGGTTCATGGACAAGAGTGCAAAAAAATGTCAGCATTAAACCCCAGGAACCCTTGCTCCCCGGCATTTGCCAAACCCAATGCAACAACAAAGTCAACAATTTCATATCCTTATTGGAAATTGTCAATTTACCTGTGTCCTCTCAATCCCAGTTATTTACCCCAAAAAAGGTCACACGTATTCCCCCTGCCACTCCACAAGAAACATACATATTTACCCCAAAGATTGATAACCCTATATTGGGGAAAAACACGTTGTTTTAGTAGTCTCAAGTGACTTTATAACCTGAAAAGTTACTTTTAACTGGCTAAGAATAGAGGGCAGCATTCAAAAATACAATGGTAGCCAGACAGTATAGGAAACCAAAATACAAGGGAAAACAATCAACATCTAAATTGATACTAATTTTAAGTACAATTGTTCTCCCCAAGATTAACTTTTGATGTAGAAAATAAGGTAGCTAGTATACCAGGTCTCCCTCTCTCGTGCATTCTCGGGCTTTCATATTATACGGACAACCCCAGGGAAATTTTTCCCCCTTTGTCAGTTGATTAGTGGAGTAAATCTCATGGGCCATTAAAGGTAGCCCCCAGTTCGGTAAAATAACCGGCTCCTATCTCATGCGTTATCGGGCTTTCAATGCGAGGCACAGAAGAAATGTGAGAAAAGAAAAAAAAAAAAAAATAAATTCCTTGGTTGTCATTGATTAGAGTGCAATGGAAAATCATGATGCAGCTGGGATACAGCTATTCATCACATCTCGGCTTCCATGCACGTTCATTGAAGTGAGTATGGACTATACTGGATTCAACAAAAGGAGAGGACTGCTCATTTCAAAACATGTTACTTATGGTGCAAAATTGGCTGCAATGTACATGTACTCGAATGACTCTGTACAATGGGACTGCCAGTTTAATGTCTCCTCCAAAGGACCAACCATGTACACGATTCATTTGCCCATTTCCCTATGATACATGAGATATACTAGTTTTAATCATATATCCGAAATTGATTACATGAATAAATCACACCATGTCGTCAGCCAAGATTTGAACCAGGGACTCTCTACACCAAAGGCAGACATTCTAACCACTGAACTCCCTCCCCTTCCCCCATGTTTATATAAAATAAATACGAAGTGTCTATCATTCATGCTATGGACCGGGGCTATGGAAGCATATTTGTGATGTGATCAAGCAAAATGAGTCTGAAGTCGGTCAGATTTGATTTTTACTTTCTCAAGTAACTATATGCGCCATTTAAAAAACTACATTTTGCTGAAACCCCCATTGAAATTGACCAATTGATTTCAAATATATAATCAGTTGAAGGGTGTCCAAAACAATAGGAAACAAAAGACATTTTCTCCTTTGTTTGGCTACATCTCAAAATCAATATTTGCGACTTCTGACTCATTTTGCTTGATCACATCACATTTTTACTTGGTCACATATGAATCTGCCACAGTATTAGATGGAATATTTCATCTCTTACCTCATGAAAATATTCTTACCACTGCACTACACCAATAAAACTATTTGAATGATATTTCATTGTCAATTTTGTATGATTTGAGTTCAGTGAATGGATTTTAGTTTACACATGAAAAGCATATGGCACCAACAAAAGTAAGTTTGCTGACATTTTACACACACATGCACTACTTGCACTACTATATAGGGGCATTCAGCCATGCACTACACAAACAGGCCCGGAGATTTCGACTAGTACATCAGCCCAGAAGGGTTTGATCAAACGAACGAGGTACCAATATCTGAACCCGGGAAAATTCAGAGAAAAATATAACTTTTGCAAAATATGAAGTCTGCTGGAGACCAGCTGCTATGTGTGGCTCCAGTAGAGGGGTAAAGTTACTATGGGGGTCAAATGTTTGAACTGCTCTAAATCTAATGTAACATAGCTCAAATTATTCCTTAGGTAACCAGGAGTAAAAAAGTCAATTGGGTCACATGCATGTGGTGCTTTCTTTCCAACATATTTGGGAAAATAGGCTAAAAGGTCAATGTTTGTAATACCCAAATTTCTTTGTAAAAATATTTTTTTTTAAATGTTTAATGATACTGATTCCAAATATGAAATGCTTTTGCACTTTCGGCATCATCATCTTGTTATAATGGAAGGGTTAAAAAATTCCCTGTAGAACTCTATGGGGATGGGGACATTATACCCCTCCCTATTAAAGGGAACCAACCCTATGCAAAATAAAAGGCATATTTTGAATCAGTATCATTAAATAATTTTTTGGATATTTTGTGGGGATGGACGCCTGGACGGGCGGGAGACCCAAGTGGGTAAGTATAAAGATCTAGGTAAAACCTATTTCAATTGGGAAATTTAAATTTCCCTGCCATCTTTATACTTACCCACTTTTACACTTGGTAAACTCTGGATTTCATAGCTGGTCCGGAGGTGGGAAGATGGCAGACTGGAACTTCATCCACTTTTTGTCATCAACTTCTATGTAAAATCCCTCCACTAGGAAGAATATGTAACACTACTAAAACTAAGTATAAGCTCTATTAACTTGTTATAACTAATAACCCATTCAAAATGGGTTGTAACAATGAAAACCAATGTTAACTGTAACAAAGAAACACTGAAAAAAAAATCTTGGATTCAGAAGCAACTGTAAATTCTTCCAATAACACATCGTTTTGGAAAAAAATCTCACCATGCTATATCTGCATGTACAGTTATTATTCTGTGATATAATTTCAGGATAATGTGGCAATCTTACTTTTTAAGTTATTTTCTTTTCTTCTGTTTCTTCCACATTCTTGCTGCATTCAGAGAAGATAATGAAAAAGCAGCATCGTCCCAAATGATGTCCCTCAAGTAAAATGAGGTGAAAGTGGTCTCAGTTGACCAAAAAGCTGCCCTCAAGATCTCGTCAACTCTAACACCCTGAAACAGAGCCCAAAAGGATGACAGAGAGCGTGTGTCATGAGCTCTTGCAATGGTAAAATCCTCATTCCCTGCCAGCTCATAAGCAATCTTTACAGTCTCAACGGTCCAACGCGATATAGAATCCTTGGACCATGCACTGCACCATGCACTGCACCCTTCTTGAATGTCAAAAACATCCTAGAGTTTTTTCCTCTGGCCGCCTTTGTCCTCTTCAGATATATCTTCAGAGCTCTACAAGGACACCAAAGACCTTCCTCAGGATCAGAAACGAAATGGTCAAAACTCGAAAGGAAAATATCTTTCCCAGGATTCTTTAAAGATTCATTCTTGGCAAGGAACTGTGTAGTTAAAAGCCTCACTCCTCCACCATTACTTTCCCATCTGAGATGTTGATTATCAGCTGACAGGGCATGAATCTCACTCACTCGGCTGCCAGAAGTGACAGCCACCAAAAACACTGTCTTTAGTGTTACAAACTTAATCTCTGCTGTCTCTAGGGGTTCAAAGGGTGATTTGAGAAGCAATTTAACACCAGTGGTAGGCTCCACTTTGGGAGCAAGGTTCTTTTTGCAGGACGCAATTGGTACATACCAGTTATAAGAGTACCCAAGTCCTCATTCTGGCCTAATGGTTTTCCATCGAAACCTTGATGTACAACAGAAATTGCCGATTTGTAACCCACAATAGTTGTGGGACTGAACTTATTCTTATCAAACAATTCCTGTAGAAATTCTGCAACCTCTGTTACATCTGCACTAATGGGATTAACATTCCATTCTTTACACCAGCTGCGGAATCTATTGATTCGGGCATCGTAAGTTCCAGATGTGCTCTGTCTTCTGGCTGATGCCATAGTGTTTGCAGTTCTGTCAGAAAATCCTCTTCCAACCTTCTGTCTCTTGACAGTTTCCACGCAACTAAATTCAGGGATTCTGGGTCCAGGTGAAGAACTCTTCCCCGGCACTGGGACAGAAGATTGTGACGGTTTGGCAGTTTAGAGGTAGTGCTACAAGTAGATCCAGTATCATTGGGAACCAAGGCTGTCTTGGCCACAGCAGAGCTATCAGTAACACCACACAACTCTCCTCTTTATCTTTTTCAGTACCCTGTTCAGTAATATCGGAGGAGGAAAGGCGTATGCAACTATGCCCTCCCAAGAAATTGTAAATGCATCCAACGCCAGGGCATTCGGATCTGGAACTAGTGAACAGTATACTGGGAGTTTTCTGTTCCCTGCTGAGGTGAACAGGTCTATGTGAGGATGTTCCCAAGTCATGAATATTTGATTCACTGTTGCTGTTGCTAATGACCATTCTGTTTGACTGGATGGGATCCCGCTGGACAACCTGTCTGCTATCACAATCAACCGCCCTGGGATGTGAGCTGCCCGTATAATTGTGTTCTGATCCATGCACCACCTCAAAAGTTTCCATGACAGAAAAAAAGGTCTGGAGATCTTGTCCCCCCCTTGTTTGTTGAGATAGGATACTACAGTTGTGTTGTCCAACCTTACTAGGACCACCTTGTTCTTGATTAGATCTTTGAAATGCTGAAGGCCTAGAAATACTGCCTGCATTTCCAGCCAATTAATGTGTCTCGTTAGGGCTGTGTTCTCTTACCAAGTCCCGCTTATCTGATTGTTGCCTATGTGGGCGCCCCATCCGAAGAGTGATGCATCTGTTAGCACTTGAACCTGGTTTGGAGGACTCTCCCTTGTTATCTTTTGCTCTACCCTACCCTGGGAGGCCTGGTCCCCTTTACATTTCAACTAATCACTTCCAGAAGAAACATTGCTAGTACTACTACCACATTTCTTTTTGATAGGCTTTTCACTACTGGCATTTGTACTAGTAGCAGTAATAGTGCCTGTACTTGGCTTACCTTTCCTTTGTTGCTGGTCACTAACAGCCCTCTGCTCATTTTCAGCTATTTCTGCTGCTGAGTTCATGATGTTGCATTAGATGTTGACAATAGTTCTATCTTGCAAAAAATGTCCAGTTCCTGGTCCGTCCTGGTTTGCAAGTGAGATTGTCCAAAGTTCTAATGAAGCTTACACGACGATCAGAACGCCCAACTGGTCCGTTCTTTATCGTAAATTCAGAAAGTTCAGCTTAACGTCCGTATTACTGGTACGCTAATATGCTTGTCTTCCGAATTCTGCCGAGTCGCAATTTACATGTGCAAAAATACGGCATGAATTGATCACCTCAAATGGCGATAACCACGTTCTTACTGCTTCGTATATATATCGCCGAGGATGTGATTCGATGCACAAATATCTAATTATTTCCTCCATGTATTGAAAATACCGAAAGATAACAAACACTTAATTTCTTTCAAATTATTTTGAGTCTCTCTAACGGATCGGTAGCATTAGAAGAATGCCCGAAGTAACATGGAGTTATATAGGGTAGGGTGCAGTACAATGTAGTGGATGATCTATAGGGATGGGCAATTTGTTATTTTCATTTTCAGGCGAATACGGGTCGGTGCCTGAGTATACCAAGTGTAAAAGTGGATAAGTATAGAGATTGCAGGGAAAAACAAACTACAGTGGAAAAGTGATCCCTATGTGTCTTTCTGCCTTATGGCAGGCAACACAAAAATAATGGTTAAAGCATATTATTATGTTTTCACTATAACAAAAAACATGAAATTTGATATCTAGCGAAGACCACGGTCATAATGCAACCCTGGCGTAAATATACTATAGTAGCTATAGTGTATTTGGCACAACTTGGAGCCTTTCCTCTGATAAAATGTAAAGAATATAAGTGGCAAGATAATGGGGTCATGTTCCACCTTACCCTGGACAGAGTATAGCTAACACAATAGCAATTTGTTGTATTTTGTACGACGAAATGCCCTATTACAAACCATAGAGGATCTTTTTTTACAAGTAGTTTTTTTTTTTTTTTTTTTTTTTTTTTTTTTTTTTTTTTTTTTTTTTTTTTTTTTTTTTTTTTTTTTTTTTTTTTTTTTTTTTTTTTTGTCCAGGGATATAGCCACGCCAGTCGGCGGCGGTCGGCCATGACCGGCACTTGCTCCCACCGACCTGCACATAAGGTCATTTCGGAGGTTGCCGATCACAGCACTTTACTTCAGTGCATGAAAAATTACCCCACATAATTGGCAATAAACTCATAGATTGGCCATAGTGTCATAGGTATAAAAAATTTTAATATTTAAACACGGCACTCGGAGTAGCTGCTACAAACCCTGGCTAGGTCAACGCTCACTCAACTGGGTTTCGAGCCCACTGACCCACATGTATCCAACACAATCCCGAAACCTATGGTGTATCATAATTTGGAAGAGGTGCATGAACCAGGTGTGAACCAGTAAACCAGTGGATACTAAACGTGCACTACAATCAGCGAACCCAAAAACCCATTCCTACCCCTTTCTTGAGTTGGCAGGCGATACTGTTGTCATCAAGCTACATTTTGTGATACGAGGTGACCTGGGTGGCTTAGGGAACATTTGGGCTGCTGCAATTGACCCTTTAGGTTTGAATTACAATCGCTGCAAAAAAAAACAGCAAACAAACATTTGGTTTTGTGTGTGTGTTTAATGGAAGATTTTTGGTTCACCCTTCAGGGCTTTACAATTTTACTTTTTCAGGTAAAATGATTGGATTTAAATTTGGGTGATATACAGCTGTAGAATTTGAAATAAAACTAAAACAAGGTGTTGAACAAGTGGAATTTCAACAGAGGTTTGTTTTGTGGTCCGTCTATGGACTAGGGAAAATAAGCAAGTTATGAAAGAGAAGATCTCGTAGCCTTCTCCCACAATGCATTCCTTCCCAAATGTAAGTTTTGTACATGTATATGGTGAATCGTTAGAGATAAACATTCTTAAAATGCAAGATTGTGATCGTACCTGGTAATTTAAGACCACGTTTCATTCTACGATTCACCTCAGTAGCTGTACAAAACAACCATTGGAAGCATGCATTGTGGGAAGCTACGAAATCTTCTCTTGGTTAGAATCAAGCACCAAATCTCTCAATGTCACTTTAAGATAATATTGGGGGCCTGATATCGAAGGGAGTCAACTTTAGACCCGGGTTTAACTAGGGTTTAGTCCTACTACGTGGACCCTTTGTTTCCTCCTTCAAAATACTCTGTGAAAATGTAACAGGTGAAAAAATTTTCTTATTGCATGGCCGTTCTGGCATATCCCCGTATGAAATTTTCTCACCCGTTAAGCCATATTTTAGAGTATGTTTGAAGAAAAGAGGTCCAATCCTGTATGACCCCCCCCTACCCTAGTTTGAACCCAGCTGTGGCTCTTAACTTGTGTCTCGGTTATGTTCTTTCTGTGGTGAGTGAAAAGAAGAAGAAAAGAAATTATGGGTTTAAAATATTCATCACTGCACACTAGTTTCATCATACATATTGCATGCATAAAAATATTGCCAGTTTTAAAAACCTTGCAATATTCTCCCCGGCAGAGGGACTATAGTTAGTGAGTTAATTCATAGAAATGTTATAGAGACTTTTGCACAACTATTCCTGTGGGTAAAATTGGAAACTTGGTGAGAGTTTTGCACCGGTTTTATATTTATTTATTTATTTAAAACGGTATAATGATTGACATCAATGTTCCAAACACCAAGTTAGCACCTGGTTAAACTGACCCGTTAGAGTGCAAAGAATATGCCATACAGTTACAACAGCATTCCAATAGCCTTATCATGTCATGCTTATTGAGAGCGTTTTAAAGCACCGCCTGCAGGTGCCACACATAGACTGCCGGGCAGTGCTTTGTGTTTCGTTCTCATCTATAGAACCATAAAAAAACAGCGGAGATCGTCCTGGCTTACACTATATTAAACAAAATTATATTTAACAGCAAATAACAATTACATTAGACACAAGCAACGATATGAACCAGTTCTAAGCGGCCAAACACACCATTTTTTTTAAAAACACACTTAAAATAACTACTGCTGATTAAGTAACCTTATGATGTGCGGGAATGTTTTTGGCATATCTGTGTCAGTTCTTTCTTGTTTGGGTTCCTCACATTTTTATATCCCTGAGAGTATATCTTGTTGTCTAACAGTGAGAATGTTTGGTGTGGCGTTTCGGATTTAGGAGCTTCTAGCCGAACTTCAAGAGTAATTGCTACATGGCATCGCATAGGCGAGCAATACCCAATCAAGCAGAGCATTATCATGTGTTTGTACTTACTGCTAAGTATAATCTTACAAGATCTATTTGGATCATTTCAAAGCTGAGGCTCTGAGGCTGATTAGAGATGATGTCCACCCGGACAGGCCATACTCAAGCACCGGCCTGATATAGGTTTGATAAACAGCCAAAAGGTCTTCAATTGGAGCACCAAATCCTCGCAGCACATACAGTAGAAATAATCTTCTAGATGCCAGCTTATCCCATCTAGATCGTTTTGAATATACAACGGCCAAGCAGTTTCATATGTCGCAGTTTCGAGCCTTTCGCCCGTACATAGAAGATGGGGAATCATAACCACTTTTTTTAGGAAATAAATATGCCTAATATTGACACGTTGGAGGGTTTTGTAACATGTTGTTATATCATACACAACAACTAGTTCCTTTAAGATGCTTGCTGTAGTTGGCATTTGTAGAGGATTCTTTATGTTTGTCGTCTCGCCCAGGTGTAATAAGAACAATGGAATAATATTTGAAAGGTGAAATCACAAAGGATGAACCCTTTAACCTTCGATCCTACAACCTGTCTGTCACAGCACAGTCTGGTAGATACTAAAGTCCTGTGGTGCAAATGTCACGAATTGGGTCGGGGTGCTTACGGTACATGCAGAAAGACATACAGATCATGACGATGGCTGATTTTGCTATGACAATACCCCCTTCTTCTAAAGCACCAGGGGATAAAACCACCGATTAGAATAATTTTGACCACTCACTTTTTAACTAAATGCACAACGTCAACAACACAAATGGAAAAGAACTTTGAAAATTGATTCTTATGCTAACATTGAACTAATGCCTGCATGCCCTCACGCACAAATGCACGCACAAGCCTACCCCAACCTTGACTGCTGCAACTGCTTTAATAAAACACCTTGCCTCTGACAAACTGCATTACATCACTATGATTTTTGGCTGCTATACCCCAAAAACACCATCCAATAGTTTTTAAATGGATTAGTACGCTACTCGCACCCTCTAGATTAGGTTTTTCCACCCGAAGAGGCCACTGTCATTCACATCACGGCAAAGCAATGTGTCATGCATGCATCACAGTGCCGGCGTAAGACACGGTGGTGGCAGAATGGGCCATCCCCTCCACTTTTGAAAGTGATGAGGGGCCGACCCCCACCCCCGCTTTTCAGCTCTGGCTTGTCCTAGCTACACAGGAACAGTGACAAGTAATACTTAAAAATTGCTCAATAAATTCCAAGTGCTCCTCCCTTTGAAAAGCATTCCGCCACCAACCGTTCAATGCCCCCACTGCATTGAAACATGCACATGCAACAATTGCATCCCATACATGTATGCACAAACCAACACACAAACACAGGGCAATTTCGTATACACGAAATCCAACGGCGACTAGTTCGCCCCTACGCCGTGGGCGTCGCACTCACGCATCCGCCTCCGCCATGACTGGGGGGCATCTTTGGCATTTCTCTCGCATAAACCCTACACCACCACCGCTTTACGTGTGTACGTGTTAGCACAAAGAATCGATAATTTTTTGATCATTCTAGAACGCAAAACCAACACTTTTCACTGTTTTTACCCATTTGTATATCATCAGGGCGCTCAATGAAAATATGTAAATTTCTTGGCTGCATCAATAGCGAAAAAGTTACAAAATGGAAACGAACTGCTGGCGATATCATCGCAAGAACAAAGACACAATCATCGTATCTATTTCAGTCTAAATACCACATTGTAACCGCCGTTCAGTTTCATCTCGTGTACTGATAGTCCAGGCGGAGCACATTCCATGCACAACCGAGACTAATTTTGTTTCCGATCTCCGAAATCGTCACATGGGCACGGAAGTGCCCTTTCTAAAACACCAACATCCCGCATCGGAAGATGTCCGTTTTCAGCACATACGACGGTCCCTTTGGGACTATTCAAAAGTTTTCACGTACACGAATATATCACATTCTTATTGTAATTTATTTTTGTCTGGGCTGTTTTGAATTTTAAACGAAAATGAGTTTTCTCACCGCGGGGCTGTTATTACCAATTTTCACACTATTCTAACCATAAGCGTTCATTTTTCAGTCACCACTCAAAGTGGGGCGAGATAACCTCAATTTTACAACGTAAGACACTTGCCCTGGAATTCCAGTTTAGGCCAGTCCCGGACAATCAAGCCTTCCATAAATCCCTGGAAATAAACGGTGAAATTTGTTAACATTGCAAAAAAGGTAGGTTTTAAATTCGTATTATCATGATTTGGGTTATTATTATTGTCGTTCGTTAGCATATTCGCGTGTTGTATGTGGGTGTTTGGTGGCCGAGATGCCCCCCAGTAATGGCGGCGTAGAGGGTGTCCTTTCAAGGCTTCCCCGTCGGATTCGTGTATAGTTTCTGAGTTCACAGAGTAACAGACACTTTGTTCAAGGTACAAATTAAGTTGTTTTGGGGTTCTCTTCTCATGTAAGAAACTTAACAAACAGACGTCATAATTTTACAAAACACCAATTATCTTATTATCCTCTCACTACTGGTAACAACCACCCCGTCAATTTTTGTGGTTTCTAAGACTGCACAAAATACTTTTTTACAGCCTGACAATCTAGAGCTCACCTTCAGCAATTGGCGCTGTCTTGACTTCTGCTACACTTCCTTCATTTTCATCACAGCTGGAAAGAACAAAAACATCATTCAAGACTTGAAATCTAAATAGATCAGGCTGGTGGCCAATACATGTCACAAAAATGTGAAAATTTCTAATTTAGTGTTTTTGTGATCTCCAATGCAAAATCAAGAAATTTAAAATAAACCAATTTAAGGTTCACCTTTAATTTTTCACTTTTAAGGTATTTCTGCAGTACGAGAGAAGTCTAATCACACATCCCTTTAAAGCGGCACGGCACATGTTTACAAATATTGAAATTTCTTCAATTGCTCTCAAATGATAGTCGAGTCCATTGTAAGTACAGAGATATAGTTTTACAACATAATACATACCCACCCAAAACAGATAGGGACATGATGATGAGGTAAAGACCCCGGTAATTTTGTATGCCACTTTTAAGTTTTCGCCATAACTTTAATCACAAATGTGTATATTACATGAATATTTTTGACTCGTACTCACGGATATAAAATCCACAAGTTATAGACCGATCAAACCGTGTGCATAGCGTGGTAAACATGCATACGGCATTGCTGTTTCTTGTGTGAAAAAAGCCATTTTCGGTCGTCTGTTGCTTTAACGTCGCCGGCGACGTTAAATTATAAAAATCGTTCTGTTTACCCATAAGGAACGATTTGGTCGTAATCATTTCGGTGAGGGCTTTTGTATATAAAGCCTTACAACCATGCAAAAATATCGATTTTGAAACATCTTGAGGTGCGGGCGCCCTATTTTTCAATGTGCCGTAGTGTCTCTTTAAATTGACTGTTTATTATCAATACATGACTACCTGGGAATCTCTCAGTGTTTCCCTTAACCCTAATTCCACATCTATTTCTAATCCTATTCCATTAGGGAACCAAAGGAATAGCGGGAGAGGGAAGCAAAAAAGTGGTTGAGTTGTGTGCACTGTCTTGGACCATGGGATAGCACACTATGACGGTGTTTCTGTCTTGCCAGGTTGGGGGGGGGGGGGGGGGGAAAAAATGTTTTCAGCCCAAGTACTGTAGCTTTTTGTTTCATGAAACAATCGCTACATCCGGGATGCAGCACATTTTTCCTCACTCAGTGCTGGTGATATTTTGTGGCATTGTGGGTTCAGTAGGTTTCAATTTTACGTGGGGGAATAAAAATAACACCTACTTTTCTGAGCAGGTCCCGGTGTGTCCAGAACAAATCTCCTGCCGGTTTGGGAAGCTTATTGACAAGGCATCTGTGAGGGGACACACAGTTCCTTGCCATATAACTTAGAGGGTGTTGATAACAGAATCGTCGAGAGGAAGTGAGAATTCTGTGCAGCCCAGCGTACCCAATGTACCGTGTGCTGTGGTTCCCAGTCCATTGGATCTGCATTTCAAATATCAAGTTAATCAATACTTATTATGCAAAATTACAAACTGGGAAAATGCTACTACACAGCAACATTCTTCACAGGAGTGAAGTACCACTTGAGTAACCATGGAGTACCTGCATGGGCACCACATCACAAGACACAGATAACATAGGTATTCATCCGCCTCCAATTTTCAATATTGGTTTTTCAATATTCACTGGTGCAATTTAGGTACTGATTTATTATTTTAAACATACATCGGTCCTTGGACCGCTTGTGTCGCCTGCCGTTGCGGTTTGCAAAGGATAGGCCTCAGATGACCTTTGGCTTTGATGTGTGACCTTTGACATCATAAACAAATGAGGGCTTGCATGAAAACTCCATAAACCACGTTTGGTTCCAAATGAACTTCAACTTTTTAAATGAGGTTAATTTTACATTTTCAGCCCATTTTACAACTTGACCTCACATGACCTTTGACCTTGGTATGTGACCTTTGACCTTGTCATCAAATGAGGGATCCCATGTTGCACCTATGACTCAAGTTTGGTTCCAATTGAACTTCAACTTTTTAAATGAGGTTAATTTTACATTTTCAGCCCATTTTACAACTTGACCTCACATGACCTTTGACCTTGGTATGTGACCTTTGACCTCATCAACAAATGGGGGATGCCATGTTGTACCTGTGAACCAAGTTTGGTTTAAATCCAACAAAGTATGTGGATATTAGAAGCAAATGTCAACCCTTTTTCACAACAACAAACAACAACAACAGACATCAACAACATCAACAACTGCAGTGGGACAAAGTGATCCCTATGTGTCTTCCAGCCTTAAGGCAGGCGACACAAAATGCCATTTTCCCCCCAAACTTGGTACATTCACAGCCCACAAGTTGTTTTTTCTAACTTGAACAACAGTCCATGGCAACACAACAATATATTTTTATGCCTATTTTCACACTTTACCCATTGAACCTCTCAAACTCTAACCCTTTAACAGGATGTTCAGCGATCTGCTACAAATCATACCTCTTTGTTTCTTCCTCTAGTTTTATAAAGGAACACAAAATAAACCATGTTAAAATTATAATTGATCTGACAATTCATTTTAATTTTATGAGTATGTCTTTTTTTTATAGGCCACTCTATTAATTAAATTGTAATTGGATAATTACATTTCATATCCACTCCCCTCTGAGGGAGACTGATAAAGTTTTCCAAAGGGCAGGGGTTCCAACCTTTTTGCTCAAGGCCTATTTCCAAATAATAAGGTTGGGGTAACCCTAACACTTTTGTCTTGATCGCCAACATCAAGACCAACCAACTTGTCAGGTCAGGTTTCCTTTCAGGGCTTGCTACTGGTATCCTGGTAACCAGTACTACCTGTCCCAGAGCCGAGTTGTCAGCGGCTAAACCGTCGCTCCCATCGGGTTTCTAAGGAAATCTGATGAGGACGGTAGCTGGTTACCCTGGTTGAATGAAAAAAAAAAATTACTAACAAAGGGCATCAGCTCTGGAGAGCTAATGGCAGCCATCCAGCACATGCTGCCTTGCATGGTGGGCGTGGTTGCCCAAAGGCTAGGCCCACCGCCGAAAACTGTGGACGTCAGGAAGGGCATCCGGTCAATAATCTTTTGCTCCAATAAATCCTCACACAGCAGTAATGCTGAGTGAGGTGTATCCGGCTAGCCCCGTTAACGGGGACAAAACCGGATTTAAAACTTTGGTTTAATAAAACAACAACTGTCTGATCATGTTGATCAATGCGGTTGTTAAATTGACACCAAAGGTTGAATTTGAGCCCTGCTGGGGCTAACAGGTTGCGCCCTTGAGTAAGGTGCTTTACCTCAATTTTTCCTCTCTGGCCAGTTGTATAAAAGGGCACCTGCATTATTCAATGCTGGTAACATTACAGAATTGTTGTGCGTGAGGAGTGGCAAACTCCTGGCAAACTCCTCCGGCAAAATTAAGGAAAGAAAAGATGGGCACTCTGGCTACAACTCCTTTTGGGGGTGATAGCTTCCAGGTTGGAAAACACTGCCCTAAAGGAATATACATGTAATAGCTTAATGGTTACCTTCATTTGAAATACACATTCCACCAGTGGAAAATTTAAATAAGGTCCACCACAAGATTATAGTAGGGTTTCAAATGGAGTAGTACAACAAAGTACACTCTAAAAATGTTGCTACCTACCAAATGGAATGTTGAACTTCTCCTGCTCATCTCTGTAGTTGTTGCACACCACCCATCGAGTCACTTCCTCCACTTGCTCATCACCTTGGAGTTTTGGGGTTGCATCTCCAGACGCAGACACATCTGACACACACAAAAATTTGGGATTATTTCAAGTCAAAGGCTTTAAGATAGCACACATATCACATCTGGATTTTACACATCACCCATTTGGTCACTGAGGACTACATGTTCTTCAAGCTGCGCTAATTTTTTTTAATAGTAACTTCTCACTTGGTGCAATCCAACTTGGCTCAATTAAAATTGGTCCAATCCCATTTCTTCCAATTTCCATTATTCGAGTTTCCCTTTTGTCTAATTCCATTTGCTCCAGTTTCCATTTTGTCCAATTTGCATTTCTTCCAATTCCATTTGTACCATTCCCATTTATTCCATTCAACAAAATGGGACTGGACCAAATGGAAATTGGACAAAATTGAATTGGACCAAATGGAAATTGAATCAATTGGGAAATTGGACAAAATTGAATTGGACCAAATGGAAATTGGATCAAATGGAAATTGGATCAAATGGAATTGGACCAATGGGAATTGGACCAAATGGAAATTGGACAAAATTGAATTGGACCAAATGGAAATTGGATCAAATGGAATTGGACCAAATGGAATTGGACCAAATGGGAATTGGACCAAATGGGAATTGGACCAAATGGAATTGGACCAAATGGGAATTGGACCAAATAAGAATTGGACCAAATGTGAATTGGACCAAATGGGGATTGGACCAAATGGGAATTGACCAAATGGGAATTGAATCAATTGGGAAATTGGACAAAATTGAATTGGACCAATGAAATTGGATCAAATGGAATTGGACAAAATTGAATTGGACCAAATGGAAATTGGACAAAATTGAATTGGACCAAATGGGAATTGGAACCAATGGGAATTGGACCAAATGGGAATTGGACCAAATGGAATTGGACCAAATAAGAATTGGACCAAATGTGAATTGGACCAAATGGGGATTGGACCAAATGGGAATTGGACCAAATGGGAATTGCAGCAAATGGGAATTGGATCAAAAGGGAATTAGACCAAATGGGAATTGGACCAAATAGGAATTGTAGCAAATGGGAATTGGACCAAATGGGAATTGGACCAAATGGGAATTGTAGCAAATGGGAATTGGACCAAATAGGAATTGTAGCAAATGGGAATTGGACCAAATAGGAATTGCACCAAATGGGAATTAGACCAAATAAGAATTGGACCAAATGGGAATTGGACCAAATGGAATTGGACCAAATGGAATTGGACCAAATGGAAATCGGATCATGTGGAAATTGAACAAATGGGACTGGACCAAATGGACAAAATGGAATAACCTTGGTCCATGACCTTTAACATCATCCACATAGGAATGAACCCCTATTGCACCTTAACCCCAAATCTTTTCAAACAAGACGGGAAAAATGAAAACATAACCAAACTGGAACACACATACATAAGAACATGGGCGCTATTGCAAAATCCCCCTACTGCTTTTCAAGCCAGGGGGATAAAAGCAGATTAGACAATGTTGTAATTGAGGCAAATGGGTATTGGAATAAGTACAATTGCATCAAATGGAAGGCTCTTTTTCCCCGTGTTCATTACTTTGGGAAAAAATATAAGCACATATTGCTTTATTTACAACAAATCTGATTGCCAAGTATACCATTCTTTAAAATAACTCATGACTACTTGTTTTAAAAGAGCTATCCTCTTACTGTGTTCTATCGTCTCCACTGGTACCTCCACTGTTTCTATGATGGGTTTAACAATGTCCACTATATTAAGACGAGGCTTCACACCTGCATGAGGAAAAAACAAAAATTGACCACTTTCTGGATTTTTATAACATTTTATGGCTAATAATAAGTTTAGAAACAAGCGATCTGTTGATCACTATTGTAGGCTGATGTGTAGATCCCAAAACTTTCAAGCAACTTACACATTTAAGGGGTTTGACGTGTGATTTGTTTACGCGCAAGCTGCTTTACACCTTCAGCATTCTGTTTGGAGCCCAGTCATGGACAAATGGAAGAATTTTAGTTTTGAGCTGCGAAGGTATCATGTGCAGATACCGCGGATAACTGTGCGTTTGTTTGCGTTTATTAAAATTGCGCATCTCTACACCTGCGTTCCTGCTTTGCTGCATGCCGAATGTGGCGCGGATTTTTCTTGCCACCCAACAAGACGCCCAATTTGAAAAAAAGTGTCCAATTTCAGTGGTTTTCGGCGTGTAATGGAAAAAGTAAGTCGGGGACCCTCATTTTTTATTTCAAAATTCTAAAGACGACATCAGGACCTCAACATATTTAGAAATTAAAAAAAATTATCGAGACGTTTTTATTTTGTGGGCGATCCAAACGTCAAATTTTGACTTTTCCCATAGACTTGCGTGGTTTAAAAAGTGACAACATACCTTTTTTGTTTTGGGCTATAGCTCAAAAACAAAGTTGGTGACCCCCATTTTTTATTTCAGATTCTTAATCAGCACCGTTGTAAATACCATATATATGAATTCTGGAAAATTTTATCGAGTAAGATCACTAACACGTCAAACCTTAACCGCATCCTCCCAACTTGATCTCAGATGGACTTTTGACCTTAGAATTGAACCTTTGGACACCTCAATTAACATAATATCCAAAGCCCCTACAGCCCTTTTCATAGTTCTGAAATTAGATTGTTTTTTTTTAAATCATCACATTGCACTTTAATCATTCCCATATCTTTTTCTTGTCATGAAACATCCACCCGTACCAGCCAACAAACCACATAGTTATAACCCTCGCAATTTTTAACAGGGTTTTTTCTATGTATTTCTTTATTACCATCATCCTATGGCAGGGGTTCTCAATAGCGGCCCACGGGCCAAATCCGGCCTGCCACCATTGATTTGTGGCCCTTAACTTCCTCTAAAATATAAAGGGAAACATAGAATTTTTGGTGTATTTGGGCCCTCAAGTAAGGGGAACTTTCAAATCTGTTTGGCATTCTATGGCCCTTCAACTAATATCATTTAGAACCCCGTCCTATGGGATTAGGATCCAGTAGCCTTCCCACTTACATCTCAAGAAAAACAGACTAGATACATCATCCTATGGGATTAGAATCCAGTAGCCTTCCCAACTTACATCTCAAGAAAAACAGACTACATACATCATCCTATGGTATTAGGATCCCGTAAGCCTTCCAACTTCATCTCAAGAAAAACGACTATACATCATCCTATGGGATTGATATCAAGAGCCTTCCCAACTTGCATCTCAAGACAAAACAGACCAGATTTCTCTGGTTTTTTAACATATACCAAAAAGCTTAATGACACTTTGAGGAGCCCCACACAAAAAAGGTGTATAGCACGGAATTAGTTTGTGATGTATATGAAGTATCTATAGACCTAGCTTAAGCTCCCATAGCTTAATAAAGTTTGGTGCATCCTCCATGGGTTGTTCTGGACAGCTTAACAGCCAAATTTTACGGAATTTGGGCAAACCCTAGCAAATAGTCAAATTTGAATTATCGCCATTGCAACAAAAACAACATGTGATATTCTCTTTCATTATAACACTCTGTACCAAGTTTAGATCTTTTCAGAATATAGTGACTCCCACATTTTTCCCCTTGTTCTAATGAGGTGGTCATCAAAAAATGATGTTGCGGACGTTTACATTTCCGTCACATTTCCACACCAACTTTAAGCCGAGCATTGCCTTAAATTAGAGCAGAAGGGTTTATTAATGGCTTTGCCAGCATGTAGAAATAGCATCTATAACCAATAATCATATGAAACAAAATAAATTCCTGATATCGCATTATTTTTTTTTTAAAATCTATGCACTATAAAAAAGATAATTTTTCCGTCAACATTTTTTTGTAACAATCCGAACATTCATACTGTTGCCTAGGCGACAGCTACTTGACCTCATAATTTAATTTGTATATTTAACACAAAAGTGCCTCTAATACATTTCCCACAGATCCAGGCACACTTCCTTCCCCCCATCTTTTTTTTATTGTTCCCTGTAGATCCTGTTACATTTTTCCGTCAACAGTTGTAACGTCCATCCGCAACACTAGTAACGTCCTCAACAACAACAGCAAGGTGTTCTTATATGGAAGTAAAATCAAACTATATCTCTATTTGTTTATTTACCACACCACATTAACATAATAAACCCAACTTTCTTTTAAACTTAATTTTACTTACCTTTATTTTACTATTTAATGTTAGTTTGCATGTGTTGCGTACGTTACTTGATGTCAATGTTGACTGAAAAATACGCTTTCTTGCTGTTTCTTCTTTATAAGCTTCACATCAGAAGTGGGAAATATTGTACTTATTCTTTAATTGTAACCTTTTTCATTAATTTAGTCTAAAACACAATACTATATTAATTTTAGTGAAAAAAATGCATTTTTATTATGATTTTAATTGTATTTTAACCATTTCATTAATGATATTAATTACAGTTGCATCTGATAGAGGTATTTGACATGTATAAGAACGCACTTTAAATAGCCTATTTTCATTTCATAAATTTAACGTCTTTTTTCATTTCTTTACCAGCAAAGTACCCTTTTTACAGTAGACAGCACTGCTTTTGGGTTGCAGACAATTACTTCAATGTTGACAAGCAGACCATACCTAGTAGCATGCTATAGAATTTTCGAATGAGATATCATTGGGGTTTTTATTGTTTTATATTTTACAAATTCCTAAACTAAGAAAAAGGAAATCAGACAAAAACAATATAAAAACCAGTAATATACAAAAAGCAAAATGAAACATGTAAAATTATTGCAGAGTTACACAACACAACAAAACCTTGCAACTTAATGGTCCACCTTCTTAAAGGTTGCTATTTTCAGTAAATATTAGGAAAGTGCAGAACTAAATAACTTATAACTGACCCAAGAACCTCTAATGTTAAATTCTTAGGGTTAAACCATGTGCAGTATAAAAGTTATTACCATTAGTGAAATAACAGCAAAAATTCCTTATTTTTTATAGATTTTAAGCACCAAAATTAGCTCAAAAGGTGCAGAATGAATATTATTTTAATTGTGTATTCCAAAATAAAATAGAGATAATACCTTACCGATTCGTACTGATTTACAGTTTTAATTACATAAACCCTCACTTCACCGTCATGACTCTACAATATGGAACTGGCGTTCCAATAGAACATCAATTGAGTGTCGTATGGTTACTCACACCAAGTCTGGTATTTGCTGTGATTTGAGTCCTGATAGTATCAAATTGTCATTTCATGTTCATATTTGATAATGTAAAAGTTTGGACACACAAGGGCTATCTGTAAATGTTTTAAACTGTCTTGGAACAGCCACAATCAGGAGTTAAGTCACAAAATGTACGTCCGCAACAAATGTAGTGTATAACTTTGAATGTAATTTGGGGAGCTGAAAGGTATGGGTTTTCATGGTGTTCTTTCCTAGAGTTTGTTGTCCTGGTAGCTAAATTTTCAACAAGTTTTAAAAACTTTTTTAAAAGTAAACTGTTTCATTTTACCTTCTAAATGAGCAATGCATAAATAAATGGAAATTTAATTTGGAACCTTTTATTATCAAATCTTTAATTACATATAGGCATGGTAAACATACCTTTTTGTATGTAAAATATTAGTTTGCATAAAGTCATTGCAAACTAACATTGAAAGTTTTAATTTTAAACCACATACATGTCTTGAAAGACAGTGCAAACTAGGCAAGGTTGACATCAGTAACAGTCCGCAACACAGGCAATGATCAGTCAGAAATATTTTCATTTCACGGAGTTTTTCCAAAATGTTTGGTGCAGTAATTATACTTGCAGTTGGGTTGTATGGTCTTATATGAGTAATACAAGGATTAAGCCTGTTTTTAAAAATTTTTTAGAAAGGGCAAATTTTAGATGCAAAAAAACAGTGATAATGAGGATTTTATCATTCCTTTGGCTCTAAATTTTTTCTAGTGACCACAGGCACTGAAAATTGGCATAAATCGGCGCTTATTGGTTTGAGGTGTCGCCCTATATCTGTGGGTCAGCAATATCAAGCCCTAGCATCTTGAAGTGGTCTTTATTAATGAAAGGTTTTTAATAGAAAATGGGGGTCCAATTCTCTAAGCAGTTCGTATCTGTCATATAATCAATGTAAGACTTAAGCCTCAAACATGTCCTTTTCATAAAATAGGGTCTGTCTAGTAAAAAACAGATATGAAAATTTCTCTACAATGTACTTCAATTTCCACCCCCTTGGTTGACACTTTTGGTAATGTAAAAAACGAACTCGTATGTACCGATGCGTAAATAGTCCCCCGCGATGTTGCATCACTAACATGTGATAAATGCACTTCACACCTACCCCCTACCCCACCCGTCCCAATACCCCGCAACCCTCCACCCCTCCCCACAACCCCCCCGCAAAACCCACGCCCTCCCCAACACCACCCAACTCCCCACACCGCCCACAACTCCCAACAAACCCCCACTCTCATCCCACCCCCCTGCAACACCCCCACCCCCTCACACCTCTCAACACCCCTACCCCAATACCCTATAACACGGCTCCCCTTTCCCCCACACCCCACAAAACCCCCTCACAACACCCATCACCCCTCCCCAACCCCTCATCCTCCGCAACAACTCCATCCCCCTCCCCAACCCCCCGCAACACTCCCCACCCCCTCCCCACACACCATGCAAACACCCCCCCCCTCCCCAACTCCCCGCAATACCCAACCCCCTCCCCACACCCCTCATCAATCAACCCCTCCCAAACACCCCGCACCACACCCCTCCCCCTCCCACTCCCTCTCCAACACCCAACCCCCTCCCCAACACCCACCCCCTCCCCAACACCCAACCCATCCCCAACACCAACCCCCTCCCCAACACCCAACCCCCTCCCCAACACCCTCACAACCATCCCCAAACCTCACACCCTCCCATAGCATAGTAGTCTCATGTAGCGAAGGAATTTTGCCTATCCGATGTACCGTTTCAGAATTATAGCAATTACGCTGATTTGCGCATATTAATTAGCTCATTGCATACCTAAGCCGCATATATATCACAACTTTCAAAAATGCAAAAAAGATGTGCCCCATGAAAGGCTATTATTGAAGCGCAGGAAATTTTGAGTATCAAATGTACCGTTCAAAATATAGTAATTACGCTTGATTTTCTATCATTAGCTCATTTGCATACGCAATTTGCCCGAAATAAGCCAAAAATAAATAGGTCAAGAACTCTTCAGTTCGCCTCTTACACTAAGTTACATCATTATACGGCCTGACAGAACTGTAAACAGGCCTTGCAGGAAAATCTCATAATTATGCAATTAGGTACTTAATAGGCTATTTCATGGCCCCAATCTAATTAGGTCGAGCACTCACCAAACCCGCTTTCTTTCCACCAAGTTACATATTGTCACCCTTACGGAACTCCAGATAAATGGTATACAACAGGGGTTAACATTTTTGTACGGACGAACGGACAACCGGACGAACGGACGGACGCTGCTATTTATAGTCACCGACTTCGAACTCGTTCGGCGGGGACAAAAAACCACTGGCCATATACATCAATCTATGGGGATTAGGATCCAGTAGCCGTCCCAATACATCTCAAGAAAAACAGACTAACATAATCATCCTATGGGATTAGGATCCAGTTAGCCTCCAAACTTACCATTCAGAAAAACAGACTAGATACATCATCCTATGGGATTAGGATCCAGTAGCCTTCCAAACTACATCTCAGAAACACAGACAGATACATCATCCTAGGGATTGGATCCAGTAGCCTCCCAATTGCATCTCAAGAAAAACGGACTAGATAAATCATCCTATGGGATTAGGATCCAGTAGCCTGCCCACCTTGCATCTCAGAAAAACAGACTAGATACATCATCCTATGGGGATATAGGATTCCAGTAGCCTTCCCCATTTCATCTCAAGAAAAAACAGATAGATACATCATCCTATGGGATAGGATCCAGTAGCCTTCCAAACTTAAATCTTTTTCAAGAAAAAAAGACTATAAATTATGATAAACAAAAAAATAAACCAGTAAAAAACAGGGATTTTAAAAAAAAACAGACTATATACATAATCCTATGGGATTGGAATCCATAGCCCCCCCCATTCCAAACTTAATCTCAAGAAAAACAGGAATAGATAATATCCATATGGGATTAGGATCCAGAGCATTCCCACTTTCACTCAAGAAAAACAGACCAGATACATCATCCTATTGGATTCGGATCCACGCTATCATTCCAAACTTACATCTCAAGAAAAACAGACTAGATACATCATTCCTATGGGATTAGGATCCAGTAGCCTTCCACATTTCATCTAAAGAAAAACGACACGTAATCACCATGGGATTAGGATCCAGTAGCCTTACCAACTTACATCTCCTTGCATATTTTTTTAATTGTTTGTTTGCCTAATTTTATCCCTTGAAAAAAAGAATTCATTGTCTTTTAGAATCGCAAATAGTAACAATCGATCCCAATTCATTAAATAGGTGCCTGCAGCTGATCTCACAGGACTATCAAAATGGCTGAACAATTTGAAATTCTTTGAAAGCCCCTTGCTGATGTACTTCACAGCCGTTCGACCCTGTGTAAATTGTCTCTTTAATTTTAGAACATTTGTAACCAGTAGCGGCACAATTTTGCCAACTGTTAAGTAGGGGACAGGCAAAAGCTATTACCTCTGCCAAAAATGAAAAATCCATTGCGGGAATCTTGCCATGTATAGGTATACAAAGGTCACAATTTCTATGTTAAAGTGCTCTCTAAATTGGCCATTTGACCCATTTCCATAGAAAGAACATGCAAATACTAGATTTTTATGAAAAATCACATTTGCCCGCAAGAAATTTCGTAAATTACACAGGATTTAGTCAGTGGAATACTAATCAAACAGTTGCCAAAACGGTGTCGCCGTTGATTTTGTCATAATAAATGAGACTTTCAAAAATGGCTGTCGCTCAGGCTGGTTTCTGAAATGGAGTCAATTTAGACCTGGTTTAACCAGGATTAGTCCTACAAGAGTGGACCTTTTCTTTTAAAATATGTGAAAGTTAAATGTTAACGGGTGGAAAATTCCTCATGGATCGGCGAAAAAATGGCCTGATCCATGAGGAATTTTCTCACCCGTACAGCACCTTTTAGAGCAGTTGGAAGGGAAAAAAGGTCCATCTCATGTTGGACTAACCCTGGTTTAACCTGGGTCTAATGTGGTCTCCCTTTCAGATACCAACTTCAGGAATATTTACACTAGCCTTGTGTAGATATGACTTGGACACTGAACTGCACCACTCCTTCGGCACTGACGCCCTGTTCCAAAAGACTCTTGCCTGGATCAGCTATGGGTAAAGGAGTAACAACATACCTATTTGACTGTTCTCAGTGGACAAAATATTCTCAGTGACCACAAATCTTGCCTTATTACAGGGGTTCTCATTTATTAGCTGAAGGTCCAGGAATGCCAAGCATGATTGAAGTGCCCTCTTTGAGGGCCAAATACACCTGACATTCTTATGTTTCCCCTTTATATTTTTAGAGCAAGTCGAGGGCCAAAATTAATGGTTGCAAGGCCAGATTTGTCCCCGGCACAGTGGGGGCCAGGTGTCAATAATTCAAAATTCGACCCCTTCAATTCAAAAATGCAATTTTAAGTTTCCAAATACCCAGTAAACATCCAGAACATTCGTCAAATCTGACATTGTTTACGCTATGTAATCACGGGGTAGCCAAAACCCATAACGGAAGTCACGGAAACACACAACCTAAATTTTTTTCAGGTACTTTATTCCTAAAAATGTGTAAAAATGGGCAATTTCAAGTTTGTTGTTATCTCAATCACAGCCTCATATCTGACTCTGCAACCCTTTGTCTTTTTTAATTATTTTTATTGCCCTTTTTATATCCTACAACATGTCTCCTGAAACTATTTCAGTATCTTTTTTCCTTGGAAATGGAAGTGCATATATAGTCCAAGAGTCAGAATTTTGATCACTTTTGTCGCGCTTCGGTTATAAAAATGACTAGTACTTTTTTTTGCCTATAATTGCCCACCTTCTAACCACCCCTAAAGTTCGCCCTAATGAAAGGTGAATGTACAACAAATTTGGCTGCCACCAGCCGCCTCCCAGGGATCTAGAGGGTGCGTGTTTCAAACGCCCTCATGAAGGAAAATCTGCTCGTGACGCGCGGGTGCACAAATAGGGCCTATGCAGTGCTGCCCACAAGGCTTTACACTTTTTTCAAAGGTAATATATAAGCTCTATACAAGCTGCTATGATTGGTATTATATCCACACGGTGTTCACAAGGGTTCTGTGGCATGCGCATCAAGTCCTCAGGTCCAAGGAGCTGCCCATTGGCATGCTAAGAAGAGGCGCAAGAGGCGTCTAACAAGGTCAAACGTCCAGATTTCTTCACTAGAAGGTCTCGTTCGCCCGAATGAAACAACGCTGAGCTCATGCGGAGGCTACTGCGTCATTCTGATCCATACTTGCATCCTTGAGAAGGATCATGTCAAGGAAAACGAATAAAGCTGAGCTTCCTGGAGACATGCAAGTCATGCTCCTAGAAAGCTTACTCTCAATCATCCTAAATATTGCTATGCGTTATTTTATTACTTCATATTGAATACCTCTATCGAATGTATTTAGTTTAAAAAACAAATCTCACATGTCCACTATCATTATTATTATTCATAATTAATATTATTTTTATCATATGTTCAAATACAGGCGCCTAAATAAAAGTGCTCCAAAAAGGTATGGGAATCAATTTTTTTTGTTTCATCATCGCGATGCATTTGCCAATCCCCGAACTATGCACCATTTGCCTCCGCACGATAGGAAATCCGTTTTTTCAGTTCACACTTTGTGGTACATGTATTCAAATGGAGGTGGTAATGTAGGAGGAAAAGAATGGTAAACAGTTGAACGAACTCAGTCTCTCATTATTCTGAACTATTTGACTTTTCATTGTTTCAAGGAGCACAGAAAGACTTTTAATTCTTCCTTCCAGTATCAGATGTCGATTGATTAAAATACCAAACCACCCGATTTTACGACGTTTCCACATTATGTATGCCCGGGTTTTGTTGCAATTACATTCTGTTTAGGTGCAAGCTGCTGCACAGATATGTTCAATTCATATCAAATCCAAACTATGGAAAGAGTGTACTATTATTATTTATGACTTATATGGCATTATCTAGAGATATTTTGATATTTGATATTAAAGTATCAATATTTATCAAGAAAATGTTTTTTTATAAACTGTTAGATTTTGTTTGCGAGTCTGTGGTCCCTTACCATCTGCAAGTAATTTTATTGCCTGATAGAATATATTTCTGTTATGGTCTTTAACGGCCTTTTCATTTTCAATCACTTTACACCTGATCTGAAAAGCGTTTTCAGTTTTTTAAAAGCTACTATCTGCAGTTTTAT